>JBBPMO010000033.1:0-89858 GCA_038090315.1 Xanthoconium stramineum
GATGGTCTCATTCAGACTTTGTTCTTTCTGACTGGCCGCCTGCTGAGATGTGGCCAGCTCATGACGGAGTTCTCGTACGACTTCCTCGAGGTCCACCATTTTTTCTTCTGATTGAAAACATGTTAGAGCATGCGAAGCGGGAAGTGAATGGACGGACCCGGTCTTTCATGTTTTGCACGAAGGGAGTGAAGACTGTCCCCTTTATGCTGATTACGGCGTTGTTCATTGAGCAGCAAATCGGGTTCTTAGTTCGAATGTACTCACGGCGTCGCAATAGGACGAGGGGAGAATATCACAGAGACTGCGAAGTGTGATTTTCTCGTCGCTGCCAATCACGATATCGTTGTTTGTTGAGATGGTCATGCATTCGACTTTGCCTGTAAGCTCGATGACAGATCCGATTTGCTCGTGTGTCGTAGTATCCCAGAATGAGATTGATGACCCGGACGAGGCTGCAATGGATGCGCCATCGCTTGCTAGTGCAATGCGGTTGTATTCGTGGCCATGAATGGACCACTGAGAAAGCGTTGCACCAGTGGAAGCGTCGAGACGGATGATCTTGCCGGAAGATACAGCAAAGAGTTGTTTGCTATTGCTGGACCAGGCGAGGGAGTTGTTGAGCGAGGACGAGACCTTGATTGAGACTTTGATGACAAGGTTGCCGTCCTGACTGTCGTAAATCAAAATAGATCTCCAAGTCGCGGTGGCGATGAAGCGTCCATCGAGTGAGAATTTGACCGCAATCACGGGGTTGTCGTATTTCCATGGGTCGAGCAGTTGCTGGCCAGTCGAAAGCGACCAGACGCAGACGGTCCCAACATTACCCAGCTCGCTCGCGATCCTCGTTGAGTCTGGCGACACGTCCAGTGCGCACACCGCCCAACGCCTGTCTCCCTTGAACACCCTCACTTTTCCACCGCTCTCCGCGTTCCACACCTCCACTTGCCCTTTTCTCGTCCCGCTGACGATCCACTTTCCATCTCGCGACACCGCAATGTCCCAAACAGCTCTCCCTGCAACCATTGGTGCACCCACCTCCATGCCATCTTCAACTCGCCAACGTCGAATCTTCCCTTTCTCGTCGCCACTCACGACGTGCTTCCCATCATTGAGAAATGCGATCGAACATATTTTACCTCGACCATCGATTTCGATTGTTTTTGCGGAGGGATGAACCTCGCTCGACTCTAGGTTCCTCGTCAGTATCCCATTCATTGTCTCCCCAAGTACTCACCACTCCCTGATTGCCAGTCGTTTCTTGCAGACATTCTCGGTCAGGGAATTGGGGTGACGGCAAAAAGGGTGCGCAGGTTGTTTACTCTCAGCGTGTCATCATCGCCTTTCATACACGTGTCTCTCATCTTTACACATCAGTTCGCACTCTTACAAGCGCTGAGTTTCTCATATTCACGAAAGCTACGACAGTTCAATATTACAATGTCCTTTGTCCCACCTTCGTGCGGCTGAGTGTTCACCTGGTTTTTTTCGCTTCTGGCCGCGGCCGCAACAACGCGCGGGTGTTGTGCGTCTCTAGAGCATGGAGTCCTCGACAGGCATTCCAAAGTATTATGCGGCGCTGCATAGCTACAATAACCGGATGAGCAAATGGAAATTTACTCCTGCAAGTCTCATCCAAATTCATCCACCGCGATACTCATTTCATCCATTCCATTCCCAGGCCCGTCCAACGGGAGATAGGATATCGTACGAAGACTGGATGCGCTGACTCCAATGCGTAGTGTCCTCTCTTTCTCTAGTTTCACAGAAGTACGTTGACACTGGTATCTGTCATCCGTCTACATTGACCCACGTGCGCTCTTCCCAGAACATCCATGCAGTATGAAAGAGTTCAGACTCAACGTCTGCCTCGATCCTGACCACATGATTTTAAGTTCTGCATGCGGGCTTCCGGGACGACGCGAACAATTCTCATAGTTACACCACCCTATCAATCCAGCCTCGCCCGTTCCTAAATCCAATTCGAGCACCCCATCGTGACGTCTCTCCACACCTCTCTCGTTTTCCAAGATAATTGGGACAACGCCGATGACGACGCACCGTCGAAACGCCGAAAACGGCCACCTCTTTAGTGGGTGGGACGGGCATAAATCCTTCGATAACTTTTGGGTGTACGATATGCAGACGAACGATGGCGCGTCATCAGTCACAACCCCTCCTCCTCAACGCGTGGACCGGCAAAGGGGTTCGGATTGCCTTCCGGTTGGCCTCTGGGAGCATCATAGCCGAAAGAGTTATTACTGGCTTCATGCTGACAAGAAGCCTCCATCTCCAGGGACCAGTCCCTTGTAGTAACTACAGGGCACGCTCCCTGTGAGGCGATTTCCCGGGACACAGCCACTTTCTTTCCCAGTCTCCGGACATCGCGGCTGGGAGCTCCCTAAATAGCGCTGGAAAAATGTCGGTGGGGAATCGGGACAGCGATCAAGCCCCTGATGAGAGTTTTCGCAGGCTCGAAACCACTCCTCCCAACTCCCTCTCCGCCTGTGCCTTACCTTACAGACCTCCATCCTTGCAGGAGGATGCCTGACGGAGGTGGCAAGCGGACTCGACGGCCCAGGCGTCCTCTCCTTACATTGACTATAAACCAGGTAGCGCTACCTGGTTTCCCTCGCGATTACTCTTGCTTCCGTTTGAACGACATTGCTGGAGGAGAGGGAGATCTTGAGTCCTCATCCATACCCTATTCCCAAAAGCTCGTCCAGGCGCTCACCATTTTTTGATTACCGGTCTTTCCTTGCGGACATGCTCAGACGCTAGCACACTTCAGAGCGATGTTTGATATGTGGTTGTTTACTCCCGGCGACCTGCCAACGTTGTGTGTACTACTCACGCGTAAAAGAATCTAACACCTTGCTGATCACATGGGCGGCTACCATCGTACGAAGTCCCCGGTGTGGCTTCAAACGCACGCGATCATCATTCTAGTGATGAAACGGTCTCCGGAGTTTCTGCATAGGAGGTGGTTGTATTTCGTCCAAGATCCACGAGAAACTCCCTTTGGCTTTGATCCCGCATGCGACGCTTGTGGAGGATATGACATACTCGTTATATGGGACCTCCAACCCAGGTCATACGCGGGGGTAACCGTACAGTGGGATGACTTCTGGAGCACGTCCCAACAGGATGTCACAAGTATGAATGTCGTTCACTAATTTGATACACGATGTTCATACAACCGAAGTACAGTAGGAGTGACAACATGTGGTAACAAGTGGGGTAAAATACAGAACATAGGCAAAGCAGCATGTAAATGTGGCACACAATCTCGCGTATGATTCCATCACATACCAGAAGGACTGCGATATTTCCAAGTAGATCCGGCTCACCCGAATGGGCGTTTCCCTCGCTTTATGCTCAGGACCTTAGGGACGTTGTAGTTCTTGAGTTTGTCACTCAGGTTAGCTACATAAATACAAATGAATCAGTTGAAGTAGATTCGCAGGGATGACGAGGATAGTTCATTACCGTACGACACGGTGTCTTTCAAGATCTTGATGCCTTCGACCGGACTCAGCGGACTGGCGACATTGTTGAAAGAGTCGCTTCTTAGGATGCCGGTAATACGTTTGACGAGGCCCTCGTTGTCCTTGACGGAATCCTTCATGTCGCCTGGTGTGAATTTGAGCCACGCGAGTTAGGTGACATGTCATTCTACTTACCATACTTCAGACAGGTCTCCAAGGCGAATGTGGCGAGCGAAGCGCCATCTTTTCGCCGTAGCTGATTGACAAAGACGTTCAACAGGTCAATCTCGCGAAGATAAGTGCGGATGACCATAGCTGAAGACCGTGAGCTCATGTCTGTAATCTGCTAGCATTGGACGCACTCTCGCATAACTTTAGAAGGGTCATTGTAGCGCCGGTACGCTCCCGGGTATCCCCCTTCTCAACGGCCTTTTTCAGTCCTTTGATGACTTTCTTTTGTTGTTCATTGAGCTCTGTGGTACCTAGTACAAAGGATATCATTAATTGCCTTTGAAGCGCCATGATGAACGTGATTTACCGAGCCCAAACAAGCGACGTAATATCTGTTCTCCAGGATCTTGTCCATCTGGTGAATAACGTCTGTCTGGGTCCAGGCGAGCTACGGCGCGGGCGACATTAGCTTGAACATGTGCATTGCGAAGGTTCAGATGATCTGAAACATCGGTTAGGAGGAAAACGTGTATCCAAGGACGTGTTGCCCACGGTCAGGGTCATGGTCATCCAGATTGTATAGAGTAAGCAAGATTTCAACAGCGAGGAGGCCAACAATTGATTCGTCTTTACTGGCCAACTTTCCGATCCTAGGTCTCACTGCGGCGCACGTGACTGTCGCTTTCTCTGCATTACTTCTGATTTAATATGGTTTATCAGGAGGAATGGAAAGCTTACCTTGGGAAATCCTTGCCAGGGTCAACACCACGCACAACGCGGCGCGCAGAAGGTACGGTTCTAAAAGAAACGATAAAGCTCCACGCAAGCCGACAATAGGTGTAGTTCTTACCTTCAACCTCCAATATCCAAGAAAGTCTGGACGTGTCGGAACTGGTAACATTTGCCCCGAGTAGCTCAATGAGGATTTGACGGGTGTGCTCTAATGAATGATGAGTGAGTTACTGGATGCACGATAATCACTAACGCACCACTCCGTAACAGGCAGTTGAGGGAATCCATTGCCTGCCCAAAACTGCCTTTCGGTTGCTTAACGACCACATCAAGGAACTTGACAAAAGTTTCCAAGACGTCTGGTGTGAGAATTCGCTCTCGTAAAATAGGGTGTTTCGTCAGAGGTCTCATCAGAGCAAACACTCCGGCGTGGTCTCCATAATTCTGTGCGGCCAGAATCCATTTCTTCGCATCATTAAAAATTTCCGGCGGAAGATCAGTGTGAGGCGCTGTACAACTGTTTGGGTGCGTCTCGGGATCGCAGGCTGCGACGAAAAATTACAGGTAACAAGACGCACGTGTTAGACAAAAGACTCACAGACTTCGTGGTGGGCAACGGTGGCAACAAGTTTCACAAGCGGTGCACTCTCTTGGTTCTGGATGAGGTCCATAAACACCTTTTGCCAACCGGGCACATTCCTGACGCATTGTTTGCCCTCACCTGAAGGCGCAGGAAATGTGACCATCAAGTGGATCGGAAGGGTAAAGAGGCTCACTGGATCGCAGCATGAACAACAACCTCTCCAGGTGTATTGGAGCGACAACCCGCTGGCTACTCAGGGAAGCGAGCAACTCTTGCGCCGCAGTATCATCGAACAATGCCGTCTCCCAAATCTGGTTGTCCAATGTTCCATCGTCGAATTCAGACTGTATTGCGGCTAGGTCGATACCCTCTCCTAGCACTGCTTTTGGCTTATACGCGCTGGCATACAAGACGGAAGCATGGATCTTTTGGCCAGGTATCATACGGCGTGGTTGCAGCTTATGCATGCTGCCAAGCGCAATATCAGTATCATCGATCAGCAAGACACCATAAATCCCACCCTGTCGTTTCTTCACCAGTACCGTCTTTAGACGAAACTTGGTGTTTGATAGGTATATATTCAACGGTGCGCCATAAAACGTTCATCGAGTCACTGATGCCGAAATCGATATCATCCGGAACCCAGGCTACGTCAGCCGGCTCCAAGACGAGACCATTAGCAGCCGCTTCTCGGCGCATCCATAACAGCGAGACGTTGCCGGCGTTATGAGGCGTTTCTGGCCTGTCCGCACCACCTCTACCAAGAATATCAGTGTGATGAGGGTGGATTTCGAAGGCGTACCCACACGTCCGAGTGATAACCGGGAAACCAAACCTCCTTGATATCGGCAGCCTCCTCGTCACAAGAGAATTCCGCTCCGTCGTCGCTCATAACGGATCCGCCTCGTTCTGCAAAGGTCGCAACGTATTCATCGTCAGGAGAATTGCTGGATCTCGCGTCTTCTATCTGAGAGTTCGTTCCGTAGAAGTACTCTGGCAAAAACTTGACCCGACACTCATCGAGGGCGAGTGCATGTCGGAAATGGCAAGCGTGGGCCGGTGACGAAAGGCGGACGTTGCCCCTTATCAACCCCACGGAAGAAACAGTATCCCTGACGGTGGTCAGTTCTCGGCATATTCCAATAAGGTATGAAATAGTTTAAATCACCATACTCCCACAAAGTGCACTCTCAGACCCTTCCAGGAAAACGTGTCCTTGAACCTATTCGCAATCTTCTTCTTCTCCGGATTTCCTGACCAAATCGCTTGATAGTGATCGTAAGCTCTGAAACAGATCCGTCAACTTATTGCCGACCGTGGAACAACTACTCACGTTCCAATTTGCCTTTCCGTTGGTGTCCGAAGCAAGCCGACCTGAGACTCACGCTGAGTTTTGCACAAAAATCAATGATCCAGTCGCACCTCGTATACCATTCCCGCAAGAACTCGGACCTGATATGCACCGCGGGAAAAACCTATACCGCGAATGTCGAGTACGAGAACTACGGTAAAGAGCGAGACCTACCAAAGAGATAAATCTGATCCCCTTCTTGATACATTCGTGTGAGCCAGCTATACGCATCCTTGACAATCTCCTCCATATTCCTGTCGTGAAGGATATCACTCTGTTGAAAAGAGAGGCATTTTTGACCGCCACGAACCAGGCAACCGCCATGTCAATCGTATCAGAAACAGCGTCCTTCGCGCGGCCGAGGACATTAGATGATTTCGGCCGTGTGCCAATTCCGCTTGAATAGTATACATGTTGTTTTGGTAGGTCTGAAGCCGTTTCTTGGTTGATCTTGGCGCACAGCTTCACCACGTTGGTATTCTGATCATAATCGTCAGTGGAAGAAAGACGATACAGAGATATGGAATGATTACATTCTGACCGAATTTGTTAGAGGTACCATCGATGCATATGACAAGGTTCCTCCCATTCTCTTTCTGTCGGTCGTTACACTGAGTACATCTAGAAGATGCCGTCCGGGAAGGCTCGATATGAGGCTCGGTGATAGGCCCCTCCATGGCCACGAGGAATGACCGGGTGCAATAACGAGGGCGAGGACCTGAGATGGGCAAAGTCTTGGAGGTTCGGACACAGCAGGTATGGACGCTAAGATACAACGACAGCGCTGGGGATCAGAGTTAAAACAACGCGCGGTACGCCTCGTTTCCGGGATACAGATGGGCCACCGGTGTGAAAGATCGAGGTTCACTGCACAGATGATCAATACGCGTAACGCCTTTATGATTAACTTTGCGTTGACCGTCGACAAGACCAGCTGCAACGTTGCTGCCGCATGGCCACCTCGTGGAACAAAACCCTTCTCAACATCCGACTATCGACCAATCAGAAAAGGCACAATGACAGGATCCTGAGCAAACCCTGCAGTGGACCCTTATGGCGTTAATTTTCGATATCAAGGGAGACGAATGGATCACTAAGCATGGAGCATGACGGCACTTCAGCAGGTTTGTTTAAAGACTCGTGTCATCACATACTTGGAAGTTGCCCATCTAGTGGCCTTTCCAATTTGCAATCTGACGTTCGTCGTCTAATGACACCGCTGCGGAGGTTCAAACGTTCAGGAACTAGCAGACACACGTTCCTCCGATTCCCAAGGGGGCTGTACATCCGAACCGGCTTGAGCGCTGCCGCTGCGACTCCGCGTGGACATTGCGCGGTTATGGGGGCCAGAAGAGTACGGATTACGTGTTATGACAGAGTTATGGGTTATGGGGTCAAAATCCCTACATACCAACACGGGATATCCAAAATCGTATGGCTTGTCGCAGAGTATGGCCTATACCACGTATAGATTATGACAGAGTCGACTGTAGACAGACTATAGAGCGACTATAAAGGCTGCAATGCATGTAAGTACACTGGCCTTGAGCCAAAATCCGAAATTTCTGACCACACTGCCAAGTATTACGAATGAGCGTAAATACGATGTGAGAGGGTCCTATATCTAGGGGTGTCACTGTCCGCAAGGTCACTGGTGAGGACTAGGCCCTAGCACCAGGCTGGAAGCTTCTCAGAGATCGTGATGGTGGCGCTCAAGTGGACGCGGCGGAGATGAGCAGGGTAAATTGATTGCCGATTTGGATGAGGGTTGAGAGCGGCTGCGCTCGAACGGACATGGCGAGGGTCCCGATGATCGCCGGGTGGCGACGCTCGAAGAGCCCGACCTGGGAGAAAATGTGGCAAGTGAATGTGCTCGAACAGGTATAGCGAGTGTGGCCGATGAGTGATGACGCTCGAAGAAAGAGGCCGGGCAATAGGGGAGAGCAATCATGCTCAACGAAAGCTGGTGAGGGTGTAAGTGGTGAGCGATTCGAACGGATGCGGTGGGAGTGATTGACCAGTCAACCAGTAGTGGTGCTTGAGCGACTGCGATGAAGGCAAGAGGCGAGCAACGGTGCTTGAACGAACATGACAGGTGTGGTCGACCAGCGCTGGTGGCGCTCGACGCCGAACAAGAATGACGACGGTGACAGGCGAGCAATCGCGCTCGAATAGACACAGCCGGTGTGGTTGACCAGCGGTGGCGCTCGAATGGACGAGATGGTGACAAGGGAGTGGTTTAGCTTTGCGTCTTATTGGCTAAGCTGCGTGACCCAAGCGGATCCGGGCACGAAAAATGTAAACAAGTAGAAATACTATCATTTGACCGGTGTTGCAAAATGACAGGGAGTTGCAAAACTGTGTCTAACTCATGCAACACCACAAGTTTCAGCTCAAAATCGTAGATATGAGACGGGATATGATAGATTAATCTTCTTGTATTTTTTTTTGGAATGGAGGAACATGTCTTCAGCCCTCGGCATCTTGTTCATACATGATGATCAGGCATATTCAGTTACAAGTGTCAGGGCAGTATGTAGATCATAGAAGAAAAAATACAAAAAAAATACTAGAGATTCCCTACATTACTGCCCAACTGACCATCATGTTTTTGAGGCAACTGTAATCAATGTGAGAGACCGTGCAAGTCCCAAAGTCCATTGTGTATGAAGCGTGACATTGCTCATCAGACTTGGCGGAGTGTGTTTCAGCTGCAACGGCAATGCCGGCAGTCTCACCAACATTCCGCTCGCATGCCTGTGGCGGTGGCTTCGGCATGTCGGAGATTGATTTAGCATTGTGACAGGGCGTGACACTCCACTCACATGCGGATGGGAAATTTTGCAACTCCCTGTCGATTTCACCTTCTGCACCGGCATCACTCTGGCAGCTTCAACACATCGTTTCTAGTATTCTTTTTTGTTGCGTCTTGCCTTTGACATGTTTATCTACCATTCTATTTAATTTTTAATTTTATACCGATGACGAGTATCTATGTAATTGCAGATGGTGTTCACATTTTGCAACACCGGTCAAATGATAGTACCTGTTGACGCACCTCCCTCACTTCCATGCAGACAGCTACAGTAGATTTCTCGGTTACCCTAACTTAGATACATTTCGCCGAACATTTAATTCTAAACACTAAACAATGCGAAAATGTCGTAATCCCTGGTGTGTTAGCACCGTCTTGCTTTTTCCACATGGAACGCTCTCGCACAATTTTGCTCGAAATTGCTTCTGCCGCAAGCAAAGTCATTACCAGTGCCAACGATTATGCCAATCGCAAGAAAAAGTGTCGTGTTCAACGTTTTCATTTCCAGTTGGAGAACGAGATGAAAAGGATTTCCGTCACATGCAAGTGTATCGCAGATGTTCTGGGCGAATCAATACTTCCAGGTGGCCCTGCATTCGACATCAGGTTACAAGATTGGCTCGACACCGACGAGCCACAGCAGTGCCTGGACACGCTGGTTCTGATGGAGAGGTGCCTCCAGAAGGATGAACACTCGTGGGTGTCCCAAATCTTCCGAAGAAACGAAGCAGCACACATCGAAGACAAGATTAAAGAAGTGGCAGAACATTTCGCCTCACACAAAGGATATTTTCACTTCTTGTTCTCGACAGAGATCTGGTAAGCCTCTGCTTCAGCACTGGGATGGTTCACGCGTGACGATAAGCCTCAGGAACAACGTTCAACAGCGGCAGGACCTAAGTTTGTTTGTTGCAGTTCGGACGGAGGATAGGTACATCTTACTACGACCATATCATCCAAGAAGGCTCGAACGTTCTTTTCAGTAGTTCCACACCAGTGACGGGCATTCACCACGGTGAACATACGATTAACGAGAGGAGACAAGAGACGATGGCCAACGAGGAGAAGAAATACGAAGGTAACCAAACCATTCATTGATATTCACCTGTCCGTAACAAGTCTTAATATCTTCCTAATAGACAAACTAGAACAGATTTTGGGATGGATCGACGATTTGAACTCCGCCGAAAAGCACGACAATACATTGGCTCTTCGCCAACCTGATACATGCAAATGGCTTTTTGACACAGCCCAGTATAAGCTGTGGAGAGATGGGGAGTGTTCGTTCTTGTGGTTGAGAGGCAAGCGTAAGATGTTCTATGCTCTTGTTCACTCTCCCTCATTGACCTGGACATGATCATAGCTGGGGCGGGGAAATCCGTGCTGGCGTATGTTTTTGTTCTGTATGGCTCGTCAGGTGTTTAGAATTTTTTAGGTCATCCGTCATCAATTCCCTGGAAACGTCCCCACGCAAAGAAATGTTTGCCTTTTTCTACTGTGATTTTAGGAACCAGAGGTCAACTAGTGCTGGGGAGGTGTTGCGCTCCGTTCTTTTCCAGCTGTTGAGTAAACTTCGTGACAGTACCGTCGATCTCGGAGGCTTGCTTGATGACCTCATCAAGGCAAAGGAACGAAGTGGTTCCACGCGGAATAATGCCATTGCCCTTGCTGGATTCGCATCTCGCGTGGCGATGCTTTCACGTGAGAAGCCTCTGGTTGTCATCGACGCCCTCGATGAATGCAAGGATGTCGGACTGCTTCTCCAGGCCCTCATGGTGATCAAGAATGACGTACGGCTCTTCGTGACCAGTCGACCCCTGCATATTATCATGGGCGACCTTTCTGGTCTTCCGTTCATCTCCATGGATGATATGGAATAT
This sequence comes from Xanthoconium stramineum, assembly GCA_038090315.1. NCBI lineage: Eukaryota > Fungi > Basidiomycota > Agaricomycetes > Boletales > Boletaceae > Xanthoconium > Xanthoconium stramineum. The sequence goes on from JBBPMO010000033.1 coordinate 11,018, forward strand.
GAGTTATCGGCAGATATCCGGCTACATGTCACCAGGGAACTAGACGTTCGCCACCGGCTAAGAGACCTCGAAATTGAGTTCAAGGCCGAGATCTGCGGGGTTTTGAGTCAGAGGGCAGGCGGCATGTATGGACCTCTGATTAGAACTGAATCGTGGATACTGATTCTCTCCGTTCTCAAGGTTTCGATGGGTTCAGTGTTCCGTAGACACTCTTGACCGATGCGTAACCCGAAAAGAAGTTCGCAATGCTCTCGACAACCTCCCAGAAGGACTCGATGAAACTTACGAGAGAATTCTCCTGGAGATTGACACGAAGCATCGGGAGGGACAGCTACTTCGAAGAGCCCTCACTTGGCTCGTCGCGTCGCTACGACCTCTGCGATTGACTGAACTCATTGAGGCACTTTCTATTAGCCTTCAGACACGAAGTTTGGATCTTGACTCTGGGCCAATGCATAATGGGGCATTATTGGATGCGTGTGGGAGTTTGGTGACATACAGCGAGAAGACGGGCGTCATCATTTTGTCTCATTTTAGTGTGAAGGTGAGCTACGATAGTCGACTCGTGTGTCCGAGTACGACTCAACATCTCGTTGTGCAGGAGTACCTTATTGGCGAGTTGATTCTGAAGAAACTGCCACAATACCACATCCGCTGGGAACACGCCCATTTGCAGTTATTGCGATCATGCATGTGCTACCTCTCCATTTCTGTTAACTCTCCTCCGGACGTTTCCCCTCGATTTGGACGGGGAGACTGTCTCCACGGGGTCTCAGAGACAGTTCACGACTATGTGCTCAACGATGCTATCGACCACTTTCAACACCTTGGGTCACAATTTCGATTCGTCCTGGACGACATCAAAGCGCTTGCGGCTAGTATCCAACGGCATCCCGGGAGATGGGATAGTCTCTGCCGATCTACCAGACGGATAATGGGTTCCGCCACACCAAGTTGGCCTACATCCAAGCACGATCTCATGCTCTATGTGCTTGTGGCTTTTGCTCCGAATTCACTTTTGAAAGCATTCCTCCGGGACACCGCACTCAGACCCAAGGATGGCATGAATCCCTTGGTTTATGCTGCGTATTTCAACAAGGAAGAACATGCTCGGACTCTCATGTGGCGAGGTGCTAGACTAAACCACGCGGGTTGGGAGGTCAATGGATTCTTCCAGATTTTACCTATCGAAGTTGCGCTGCAAGCCCGTTCTTATGCTGTGGCGACTCTATTTGTGCAGGATGGGTGCGCCATACCCTCGCATACATTCACAGATTCGTTTTTTCGGCGCCCATATTGCTACGTCCCATCTTCTTTCGGCAGGATGTTACTACAGACAGACGATTTCGTGGAGGCCGCGAATGACCCATTCAACGAAACAGTCCCGCAACCATTTCACGTTTTCAGTTGTCTGGAGTCCACCGAGAGTACCTATGAACCCGATGTCAAAGAAATCTTGCGAAGATTTGTCCAAGTTGTCGATAATAGTTACGCACACGACTTGCCCTTACTTCGTTCTGTTGTCGAAGCGGGGCAAGTCTCCATCGTACGATACCTCCTTTCTCTTGGTGCTCCAGGAAGAAGTCTCCCTTCTGACCTGTTTGGCACATTCAACCCTATACCTCACGGTCGATGGACGACGCCGCCCATGATCCAATTCCTACTGGAGAATGGAGCTAATTTCCATGTTAGTGCCGCACGTGGAGACCCTGTGCTTTGTGCTGCATTGTTGTCATCGTCGAATGAAAGCGACACCTTGAATGCCATCAAATTACTTGTCAACCATGGGTGCGATCCATTCAAAACCAGCTTTAGAAAAACTCCACTTCACATCGCAGTCCAACAAGGCCTTCTCTCGGTTGTACAATATCTTCTTTCTCTTGGAGTTCCTCCCACTTCCGACCTGCTACTAGTTGCAGCGAGGTTGGGGAACGAGCAGAAGCGTGGATCAATGGTTGTCCTGTTGCTGAAAAGTGGAGCTGATCTCCATGCCCGTACTAAATCTGGAAATTCCCTGCTCCACACTGCATTGCGGAAGTCCATTCATGATTTTGAGGCTTTGATCGTTGCAAAGCTCTTTGTCGGTCACGGCTGTGATCCACTCAAACCCAACTCCTATGGAAAAACTCCACTTCGTGTCGCCCTTGAACGTGGCTTTCCCTCGACCGCGCAATATCTTCTGTCTCTCAGCACTCCTCCCCCTCCGGACCCGCTGCATATTGTGTCAGGGCCGGAGAATGTGCAGGACGGAGTAAGGTAACCTATGATCAGATGCCTACTTGAAAATGAATCTAATATCCATGCCAGCGCCACAGACAGGGTTCCTTTGCTTCATATTGTCCTGTGGTCATCACGGGATGATGACGAAGCTTTGAACACCGTGAAACTACTTGTCAATCGTGATTGCAGTCCAATCCTAATCGATTCCTCTGAAAGAACTCTACTTCCCATTGCGGTCGAACGTAATTTTCTCAAAGTTGCGCAGTACCTCCTGTCTCTCGGTGTTTCCCCTACTACCGACCTGCTACGTGTTGAAGTGGACCAGCAGACGAGAGGATCAATGACTGTCTGCTTGCACAAGAACGGAGTTAACATTCCCCTCCATACTCCTGGAGTGCCTGTGCTCTATGCCACATTATCGCTGATGCGAGATGAAGATGATGCTTTGAATACTGTGAAATTACTTGTCGGTCACGGATGCGATCCGCTCGAAGTCAGCCCCTGCGGGGAAACGCCGCTTCACACTGCAGTTAAACATGGTTTTTTCTCAGTTGCGCAACATCTTCTTTCCCTTGGTATTTCCCCATCTCCGGACCTGCTGCGCGTTGCATTGAAATCGGAGAATCTGCGAATCAAAGCACCCATGGTTGACTGCTTGCTCGAGAATGGAGCGAACGTGCACGCTGACACCACGGCTCGGGACCCTTTGCTTTGCACCGCATTAGTGTCGTCATTATCGAACGAAGACGATGCTTTGGATACTGCAAAACTGCTTGTCCGTCATGGCTGCGACCCATTCGAAGTGAGCTCCTCTGGCGAGACACCACTTCACATTGCAGTCAAACATGGTCTTCTCCCAATTGCGCAATATCTTCTGTCTCTTGGAATCCCCCCACCTCCTGGTCTGCTGCATGTTGTATTGCGGTCAGAGAATGTCCAGGTCAGCCTGAGCACGTCGATGCGCCACCAGGACCCGCTCAAGAATGGAGACAGTTTCGATGCTTGCACTGAATATGTGCTCGAAAGACATGTCTTGGATGTCACAAAATTGCTTGTCTGTCGTGGGTGCGATCCGCTTGAATCCGACTCCACTGGAGAGACCCCACTTCATATTGCGGTCGAACGCGGGCTTGTATCTGTGACAAGATATCTTCTTTCTCTTGGCATTCCATCCTCTCCTGACTTGCTGCATGTTGCATTGGGATCGAAGCTGAACAAAGCACCTGCAATCCTGACAGTTTTCCTGCTCGAGAATGGAGCTAATGTGCATGCACGTACCACAGCTGGCAATTCGGTGCTCCACACCGCATTGCGGTCGTCCTCTACAGATGATAGTGCCATGGAAATCGCAAAAATCCTCATCTGTCATGGTTGTGATCTTCTCGCAGCCAACAACTCGGGAGAGACATCACTCCACATTGCTGTTGAACGCGGCTTTGTTTCTGTTACACGTCATCTTCTGTCTCTTGGCGTTCCCCCCTCCTCCGACATGCTCTTTACCATGTTACTCCCGCAAAATCAGGAAGTGCAGTCTGAGTTACTCAGCTATCTGGAGACTGGAACTAATATGCATATTTGCACCCTGGCTCCATTTGACTCCGACCATCCACACCTGATCGATTTCGAGCACTCATTTGAATGTTTCCATACTTTGGAGATCCTCAGACTCCTCATTGCTCATGGGTGCCACCCACTTGAGCCAAACTCCCGTGGCGAGATTCCGCTTTGTATCGCCGTAGAACAAGGGTGTATCACCATCGCAAAATTTCTGCTTTCATTAATAGTATCCAGAGTCGACGTCTTGTGGACCGTCTTGACCTTGAAACAAATCCGGCCCAAGACCCGAACGATCGAGTTCCTCGTCGATCAAGGCGTTGATGTCCTCGCCAAGGCGCAGGACGGGGACTCCGTCTTACACGTCGCGGTAGCCTTCGTCACCGATGACGAGGTGCTTCAAGTCGTGGCGCTCCTTGTCCAACGAGGCTGTGATCCTACGATATGCAACACGCATGGGATCACACCTTTTCACGTCGCTGTGCAACGAGGGCGCATCGCTGTGGTGAAATTATTCCTCGAGTCACTGAACGTGGCGCCTCCTCTCGACATTTTATCTACTGCGATGCGGTTTATGCCCGCACTCACTGGGAGCGCTTCCGACCTCAGTCAGAGGTTGGAAGTCATCAAAGTCCTCGTCGCTTCTGGCTGTGCACACGATGCAGCGGGACAGACGTCACTCGACGCTGCGTCCAGTGGCGGACACGTTGATACGGTTGATTGACCCCACAGTTACTAGATACGTTCTTGTAGATCTTTATGTTGTGTAATATGCATTCCTACACTCAATTCAAGTATCTCATCCTTGTGTCGGGTCGGAACAGCTTTGAGAGCAAGTTTACAAACGGATGATATGGGTCCAACGAGTTTCGTTTACCCCATAGTCCACCTCTGTTCTTGACATTGGTGTTTTGGTGCTATATATAGCTCGTGCCAAATCCACTCAAGCTCTGGGAATCTCTCCAAACCTTGCTCACCCTCCACAGATATCCGTGTACTTTCGTTTAACGGCGCCTGCGCAATGAAGCGCCCACCTTACAAGTGAAACACCAGAATCGATTGAGTCACAATGAAGCGCAGTTATGGTGTGATCCTAACCAAGGTCGTTCAAAAAAAGCCAAAGTAATGTTACCAATTGAATGTGTTCTAAGATCCAATGCCACTCGGCGAGGTCCAGACCAAACTAATGAGTTCAAATCTTGTACCAAAAAAGCTTTACGCGCTGCCAAGAGCCCGAGACCAACAAACGAATGGAAGCTCAAAAACCATGCCGACAGGTCAACTACAAATGCTTCTGCGAAAACAGGCAAGAAAAAAAAACACGACGTGCGGCACGAGCGACTCATGCAAGGCAATGTCTAGTTCACGTTCATCGGAGAACACCCGAAGTTGATGTTGAAGCTGCCATCCTGGATTCCGACAGACAAGGCTCGAGACGCAACGACGGCGGAGAGCAAGGACCCGACTTACATAGGTGTTGTTCGAGCAGCATACAGGCTGTTGAAGGCAGCTTGCGGCCTCTCCTGCCCCATAAATGTTGAGTGGAGTACAGCTGACGCCGATGGTGTCTGCTGGATCGTACGAGTAGGACAGCATGTCAAGGATGCTCGCGATATCGGTCGCCTTTGGAATGGTAAGTGAGGTGAAACGAGCGGCAAGGAAGCGGAAGAAACCTACGTTGTAGACGCTATTGCAGCACTTCATGTAGCCAGTGTTGCAGTGGCTTGGAGCGCTGGGATTGTTACGGAGGACATGCGTGTGTCGTTCCATGCGCGCGCTGGCGGCGGCGGCGATGGCAACGGTGAGGAAGGCAGAGATGCGAGAGAACATGGCTGAAGAGAGGAAGGAGGAGGATGGTTTCTGGGGTCGGAGGAGGCGTATTTATGTTGTCGGCGGTGATTTGTCTCGGAAAGGAAATGATCCGCATTGGAATGACTGGCATACATCCCGGTGACGTCGTGCATTTCCGTGCCACCGATTGGCATCCTTCGGTATTATCACCAGATTCAAAGTCAGATCGGCCTGGAACCCTTACCTCCACCTGGCTGGGCTTAAGCTCAAGCTCCGTGCGTCGCGTTTGACCCGTAGATGGAAGAACGCGTCCTATTACTATAACGCTCAACGCAAAGAACAATCAGCTCATAGACTGAGATAGGCACGCATATATGCAGCCCAAGGTCGTTGAACTTGAGAGTAAGCATAGCATTCACCACTTCACAGCAAGTTGGTGAGGAGCATCACGTACATACTATTCGGTGATGAGGGACACAAAGTACTAGGCGACTCTGTGGTAACACCTGTCAACGTGCTATACCGATCGACCCAAAAGAAAGTCGGCTCAACTTACACGGTTATCACAGTTGCTTAAATTCAGGACAAATATTTCGTCGTCTGTCTGATCGCAACTCAAACATGGTCGACGTCGCGTCATTTCAGTTTCCATCCTACAAACACGTCACGACCCGCTCTTCGACGAACCCTGGACTTGCGCCTGAATCTTTGCTTGCATCACATCAATCAAATAGCTCATGTTGTCCTGTTTCTTCTGTATTGTGTCCGATAATGTCTCGAGGTTGGTATGGAGAAATTCCACTTTTGTCTTGTAGTATTTTGTCGCTTCTGCGCGTGTCTGGAACCGATCATCAGCAAGAAGAAAGCGTCAACCACTACGCAGTTACCTTTTTCACGTAGTAACCTGTACCGATGTCAACGATAACATACTCCGTGTCACTCAGCTTTCCGGGGACGTATAGAGAGTTCGTTAAAGGAACCAAGATCGTCGTGTCTAATCAATCGTACATGAAACCATCGTCTACGCACGAGCTGGGTCGACTTTCCTGCATTTTTGGGTTTCACTTCGCCAACATTCCCGAGGCAAGTCTTGAACTTCGACTGGGCCTGCTTGAGTTGGGTAAAGGAGCCAGTCAGGTGGTTTAGTTCCTAGCAAAGCGTAGATTTCAGGATCGATCAGTGCAGACTCGGACGAAAAGTGGAATATTCACCTCTTCTAACTGCCGCCGCACGTCAGCGAGCTGTTGTAAGTCCAAGTCAGCAATATTGATTTGTTGAGGTTGGGCGGAAGTCATGGCGATAGAACAAACGATCGAATGTGGCTGGCTGTCAATTCAAGCAACGCGTGACCAGAATGTGACATATTTAGCCCCTGTTTCCTTGAAAGTCTTCTTGAGCAACGTTAATTCTAGAAGAACTATTGTCTAATTCTTGTCCCATTACATGTCAACTGTAAGCCCACGGAAATGGACATGCATATGGAACATTGTACCAGTAGCCCGCCCACGTGACCGCCTCTTTGCAGCACGCGTCGTCTTCTCAACTCTCCTGCCACTTCTCACTCAGTTCGCTACAATGCCCCAGAAGGCTTCTCGTTCGATCAACTTTGTCGATGACGACGACGCCATGTCACAACACAGCAAAGCACCAGACAGTGATGATCGGGAACTAGAGTACGTCTTCTTCGAACCGCTGCATGCGACTAACACCCCACCCGCCGACTCCCAGAGTGTACGCCAAGGCCGTTGCCGAGTTCAAGGGTACGTGCGGCAGATCTACACCCCTGGTTTCCTCTTCGTACGCATACACGCGGCAACTCCGCATACAGTGACATGGCAGAAACAGAAAAAAGAAAAAGAGAAAAAGTTCCTGAAAGCAGCACAAGCCCAACTTGACGAACACGTCCGCGCGCTTTGTCATGTTTGCGTAGTGACGCGCTTGTTCATTGCATCGTTTCTTTGATTTTGAACAGGTCGATCGGAAGCAGTGCGAAGTGAAGGAGATTATGCAAGACATGTGAGGCGCATATATGCGTCGACGTAGGGTTAACCGTTCATGTTTTCGCACGTTGGCGGCTAGGGAGAATGCGTACCAAGAATTCCTTGCGAAATACGCCGCCATCGAGGACAAGACACGAGACGTTCTCGTCAAGATTATCGCCGCACAGAAAACACTCGTGGTATGCGTCTTTTCATCGCTTTATGACCCACATAATCCAGCTTTTTGTGATCTTCGTCTCCAGGCACTGTCTGTTAGAAAACATCAAGAGACTGTAGAACATACCTTGGACCTAGAGGAGGGCCAACACGAGGGTATCAAACAGATCAAACAAACCTGTCGAGGTATGCAGCCATCGTGCGGGAAAACGGATTGGCCTTTATGTTTTGTGTTACTGGTCCGTCGTTTCAGATTTTGCAGATATGACGGACGCGTTCATGAAGGTTTAACATTCGAGCCTTTGAGATCGGATGCCGACGCTCGGTATGTGCTTTGCTTGCGTTGTTCTCGGGCATGTAGTACACCTGCATATTCATTTTCCCGTGATTCAATTCCCACCGCTTTACTTTTCCTTGTTCCCGCGTTCATGATTTTCCTTTGCCCTCGCGAGGACGATAATAGCATGAGAGCACCGAGCTCCGCCACCACCAGTCCTGGTGCTGTTTAGTTTCAAAGCGGGAGAATGAGTGGGAACGGTGATACAAGATTAAACTTCGGAGAATAACTTTTTTTCCCTTTCCCGCAGGATCGGCGATCAGCATACACGCCGAAGGTATGCCAGTTGAGGGGGTTTGACGGACATCGGATGATAGTCGAGCCGAACGGTGTGACGGAATAAGGCAATATTGCGAAGTTTGGTACGGTTGTGCATGACGACACACGTATCGCACATGAGGCAAGGTGAATGAGGAGACTAATCTGGTCTGATAGGTGCATTTTGGGAGGATGCCTGTGGAGTTTGGACACGCGTTGTGTGATAAATCCCTGGCGCCAGCATCACACTGGGCGAAAGCCTCCATGAGGGATTCTCAACACGCCTGGTTCAGTTTGCCCACGACTTGGCCCTCGGTATAGTATTTGTGGAGCGCCCTGTGGACATGCGTAACGTGTGTGATCCTCGGCCAAGTAGTCCCACTTGGCGATGGTTTGGGCTTGGTCGCGGCGGACGAAAACTCCCGCAAGGGATCTCCAGGGGCTTAGCACATGGACAACTGTAACACTCAAGACGTGGCCACGTTCGTGCTTGCACCAGTCCGTGATCAAACACGAAGTGGAGACGTGGCTCGTATACGTTCTTGGCGATTCTCCTTGGTTCATGAAACGTGATCGCAGAAGCAAAGGAAGCACAGGAACAGCCCCAGCCAAGACGTTCCGCGCGATCCCTCCACGTTCGTGGACCCCTTACTGGGCACTGTTGGAGCCAAACACAGTTCAACTTCAACTTGCCCCAGACACGTGTATGTGTTCTTTGAGTACCGTCCACAGTTACCCCTTGGGTATCTGTCAGACACTTCCCATGAACACCGCCAGAAACAGCGCTTCCTAGGCACGACTCGGGGCGTCACGGTGATGCGGACTCACCGGAAGCTCGCCGTGCCATATGCACAGGCGATACAAAGCATCTGTCCAGTGGAGGACACAGCGTATTAGGGTCCGTATTCTGTGGTGTTATGGAAGGACGTGCCGAGTGCTCAGATATGCGATTTTCGCCAAGCACGCCCCATTAACCAAATATCCGTGTCGTTCCGTACGATCCGGCATATGTCGCCTTTTGGTTCTGGTGCTGCGTCTTCCGGCTGCGAAACGAGTGCACTCGCCAAGATGAACTCGTGCTGTAGAGAGGCCATGATGGTGAATAGAGTCTACCACATGGTACACTAAGATTAGATTCCGGGGTGAGTGGAGATTACATGTCTTGCTCCTCTCTACTTCCTATCGTCGCCATTTAGATGGACGACTTTGGAGTCTGAAATGGGCGCACAACGCCCGAACCACTGCCTGGTGGCATTCAGCTCAGCTTTTTTTGGGAAGCGGTGAAGGAGCGTACTACTAATCAAACTACCAGTACGATCGTCTTATTAGCGACGCGCCATTCGGCTCTAGCATTGTCAACATCGAGGTTGCGCATGCGTTTCAACTTGAGAGCTTGATTGCCGGTATCGTTCTTTCCAAAAACGGACGACAGCTCGGCGTCGGAGGCATCCAGGTTGATGTCGAGGTCGTATAGGCCGGGAACGTGTAAGAGAATGCGCCTCGGCTCCACGTCGAGCGTGGATTCGGGAATGTCTGCGTGTGTCTGTGTCGCGGCAGAACGAGACGGGGTTTGTCACATGGTTACACACTCGCGGGAGTTGGTGACAAAGTGCTTACAACGCCGGGAACATCGAAGGAAATGCGAATACTCGCACCGTCTTGTATCCAAGACCATGCGGGAATGCGGTGTTCGGGGATTGACGTCTTGGGAGAGGATGTTTTGAGGATGCTTTTTGGCCGTGTCTTGTCGGGCGCACTGGCGAGCCGGACCGGCCGGTCAGCAATTTCTTGGATGAGTTTTGGAGGTGTTTGGTAGTTCGGGTGGCCAGGCGGATACAGTGCTCTGCTTACGAGCACCCGGCAAGATTGCGGTTTACCTTTGGATGCTATGTTAGGCGTACTAATCTGCCGTGAGAGGATCAATGTCGTTTTGGTCTCGATACGTTGAAAGGCAAGTTCTTGGAGTAAGCGGTGAGATCGGAAATGAGCTGAATGGGATAGGTTAATACCGATGATGAAGCTTTTGAAGTCCGAATCTCTGAGGCAGCGAGATTTGATGGACGGGTTGAGCACACAATCGAAGACGATGGATGGCTGGCCCGCTATGGGAAAGAATCAGCGAAATGATGAGGCGAATGACGAGCATGGCATCGGAGACCGAGGCACCGCGAAGGACGATGTCTACGGAGCGTGTGTGACACTGACCTTTGTCAGAGTCTTGGCGCGCATCTGATAGGACGATGGGGACAAACCAAGCCTCCGGGCTGTATTCGTCGATGTCAAGACCCTGCATTGCACGTTGTACCGCATCGTCGGTTGCAGGGGGCGGGGGTGGTATGTTTTCGTCCCACGCAATGTTTACAAAGACCTTGAGGCCCTTGATGACGTGGAGGTCATCAGGCTGTCCTGTCAAATGAACAACAGCATTATTGGTGGACCTCGATTTTACACAGAAACCGGGCACTGGATTGAGTGCGACGGCAACCTTGTCAGGCGTGACGGTTTGCATCAGATGGCCGTGTGTACAAAGTCGGACTGATTAGGAAGGAACGATCTAACGTTTCCAGTGACTCGATCGAGGGCTCGTATAAAAAGCCGAGTTGTTTCTCGTTCCAGTCCAGCCTCTCCTGGTCCTCCTTCGTTCGCAATGTCCATCCACACTGTCACGCCCTTCCCCGAAGACGACAAACAGCTTCAGGAGTACATGCAAGATAGACGTGTCATCGGGGTATGCACCACCACACATATGCCCGTCTTTTCGATCACCACCACTCACATATCCTCGATCAGTATGACCCCCTCGTCCAGCCTGCTTTGCTCAGGCATGAGATCACACCTACCGAGGCGTCGCGACTCACCATCGCAACCGCCCGCTACAATGCCGCCCGCGTCCTTGCTGGCCAGGACGAACGGGTGCTGGTCATCGTCGGCCCTTGTTCTATACACTCCCCTGAGCAAGCCATCGAATACGCCAAGCTCCTCAAATCCAAAATTCCCACTTGGGAAAATTTGCTGATCGTCATGCGCGCTTACTTGTAAGTTCCCGTCGCGTCACTTGAAGGCGTGCCTAATTCAATCTGGCTCCTTGCCGACAGTGAAGTATGCAACCAAACATCTCAACACTCTTGCGTCTGATCCTCTCTGCAGAAACCCAGAACAACTGTCGGCTGGAAAGGCTTGATCAATGACCCCGTGTGTCTTTTTGCTTCATGTCTTGGATACACCGCTGACATACGCGTCATATCACTCCAGGACATTGATGGTTCCTTCCAGATCAACAAGGGCCTGCGCACCGCGAGACAACTCCTTTGCGACCTGACCGACCTCGGTGTACCAGTCGGTTCAGAACTCCTCGATACCATCTCCCCTCAGTACATCGCTGATCGTACGTTGTCCCCTCTTTCGTACCCATCGGACATCGTCTCATTCCCTCCTTTCTAGTTATATCCTGGGGCGCCATCGGCGCCAGAACAACCGAGTCTCAACTTCATCGGGAACTCGCTTCCGGTGTCTCCTTCCCAATCGGCTTCAAGAATGGCACTGATGGAAGGTGGGATTTCCATTGCCATTTATGCTCCAGTTTCCATATTCTCATCGTTTATTCTTATCAGTGTTACAGTTGCTATTGATGCCATGCGTTCAGCCTCGAATCCCCATGCGTTCATGGGTGTGACCGAGCACGGTCTCGCTGCCATCGTCAAGACGCGAGGAAACCGGGATGTCCATGTCATCCTCCGCGGAGGTACTAAAGGCCCTAACTACGCATCCGAGCATGTCACGGCAGCTGCTAAGGCCATCGAAAAGGCGCGCCCCAAAAACCACGTGAGCATCATGATCGACTGCAGTCGTATGTCTCTCCTCCTTTGTGATAGAATACGGACTAATGTTCCCAGACGGTAACTCGCAGAAGAATCACAACAATCAGTCCAAGGTCATCGATGACATTTGCTCACAGCTTGTCGCAGGGGACCAAACTATTACTGGTGTCATGATCGAGTCAAACATCAACGCTGGCCGCCAAGATGTACCTCCGGAAGGCCCTGGTTCCCTCAAGCACGGTGTCAGTATCACGGACGCTTGCGTCGACTGGGAGACGACCCTCGGCATGCTCGACAAGCTGAACGCAGCCGTCGGACAACGTCGCGCATGCATCTTCGAGCGGAGCCTCCAGAGACCCGCCGGCTTCGAACGTTCGGCCCCACCATCTCCTTCATGAATCTTGCCGCCGCATCATATCGCTGTGTGTTTAACCACACTCTAACTTGATTTCAACTCATCAGCCGCCAGGATTTATGTATTATTAGAAGACTGAAACGCTTTCGGAGCCCTTGTTATGCGGACTCTCATTCCTGTCTCTTTTGTTATGCAACCCCCAAAATAAATATGTCGATTAGATCATGTACAGACACACTGGCATAGTGTTTGCGCTTGAATAACGATTCTGGGGAGAATTATTTGTGGGAACAAAGTGTCGCTAGTGGCATGACCCGAGACCGTGATGATGTGACCTGGTGCAAACGAACGAACGTGGACGTTTGATGCTGACATCGATCAACATTTCAACGTCCAAACCATTACGCCGAACACGCTAGGGGTACCACACTACAACCGTATAGTATCTCATTGTTCTCGGCGGACATACCAAGTCATCAGCCATTCCCACCAAAGATCACTTGCTGTCAAAGTGCCAATGACTCGGCAAGTTCACTCTGCAACGCTGTTGGTCTGTCACTTCTGCCTTATCGTTTTATCTTTTGTTGCCAACTCGCATGACTGGGCCCCATATGTACCACTGATACCCAGTCCCTCAGGCTAGAGTCCTCGAATCCGCGATTGTCGCGGAGGAAATCTCAGGGAACCCACGCACACCATGCATGACGATGTTGGCTGTGTGTATCTGCCACCCAGCATCGGTCCGGTGGTCAAGTTGATACAGTAAGCGGACGACTTTTGTGGTGTACTGCTCACATCGTTGAAGACTTGTCTTGTACACCCAACTTCGATCGAGGTTTTGTGGCATGAATATCATTGCAATTGTAAGCACGACATACTAGCATCTCGCCACCCTCTCGCTCGCCACTACATTCCTTCTATAGCTACGTCATACCCCCTTGTATAGTGCCCGTTTGCGACGTAGATGGCCCTGTTTTCTATTTTCTCCTTCTCTCTCTCTCAATGCTGTGCTTGTGCACGTCCTGTTCCGCCCAGGCACCGCTTAGTGTTCCCCCTTTCATTGAAGTTCTGGGCGGTTTCTAGATATGCCTCCACACGCGAAACTTTCTGGTCTAGGCCGTGCCGCCCCATCATCATGATCGTACGTGATTACCTTTGGAATGCTATACCTCATTTGTACATATGATTGCCGATATCACTCCTTCCATGACACGGCGTGTTCAAGTTCAAGTTGAAGGAGATACCAGGAATAGTATCCCAGTGAGTTCGATCTGCTGTGACCATGCGTCCGAAATACTTTATTCTTTATGTACTGATTGAACATGCCAACGGTTCACATCCTTCCCCATGATGACTGTACGGGGTTATCTTGGGTACCCAGTCAGGCCTGTGTCTTGTACATATCATAGGGTGCCATCGCTCTTTCCGTGGATATCAGGAATAACACCAAATCAGCGTGTTCGGATCTGACCTTTCAGACAAGTCTGAAAAACTGTATTTTTCTTGAAACATACCACTTGTTCACACCGGTTGCAGTACGCGGTCAGCTGATGAATGTTTGAGCACTTCGGCTTACATACCACATACAGAATCACCCTCACGAACACGTCCGCGGTATTGCGCCTGTTTAGATGATATAGTTGCGAACGCTTCGTTTCCCCTGACGCGTGACGATTCTCCCAATGAATGGCGGTCGTGGGTTGTTCTCCGCTCGACCGCTGAACCGACAATCAAACACTTTGCTGTGAAAGTCAACTGCGAATTGGAGGTCTTGCAGGCGGAGGTGGAAACAAGATGTGGACTACAGTTGCGTGCGGTATTGATATACTGTGAGATGCGACTGAAGTGTTTCCATCGTATCCTGCAGAATGTTATCTGGTGGTGCTGCGTGGCAGTATGCATGGGACGTTCTCTCCTCGGGTGTCTTATCATCATCGAAGACGTGTCATTTGAGAATGAAGAAATGAGTAAGGTCACTAGCAGAGTGGGCCTTCGCATCCCGTTATCTGCGGGAAATCGAGAGTGGCGGCATCGCCAGCAGAAGAATCAGAGCAAACGAATAAACTCCTACTCCTACTTGGGTCTTCGGTGTAGCTGAGAAACGCTGTTCGACGTTCGACGTATGGCGTTTGATGCCTCAAGAAGCTCATCTTGTATCTGGAATCGTTCTCAAAGTCCGCAAAGAACGGTCAATAACGAGGTGTATCGATCCTGATGGACACGGACCTCCTAAAGTCTGGTATCAATGTGGGAGAAATGAGTTGTGTGGCCCCCTTCTCGTTCCGTTCCCTTCTCTTGCAGTGATCTTGACAGGGAAACGGACTGCTTCGCGTGCGACAAGGCAGCGGGGCTCTACTGCAGGGACCCAAAGATGTCGCAATGCCTGAAGGTAGCTCTTGTTATCCGACGAGACGTGGTGGAAGCGGGGGAAGAACGCAGCGACCATGCATGCAATCGCCGCATGAGAAATGCCCAGAGCGAAGCGACCGGCACCGAGGAAAAGTAAATCGAGCGATAGGTGCGTTGTCACATGCACACCGTATCTGAAAGCCTGGTGATACATCTCATATACATACCTGAGTCGCCTCAAGCAGGATGTTGGTCTTCGTTCCACGCGCAGTCGGTGGAGAGAAGCGAGTGACCCATGATCATCCCAAAGGCGAGAGCGGCAGAATAGGTGTACGCTGGAGATGATCCAGGTTGTACAAGGTCATTGCAACTGATTTGCTTGAGACAGACTTCCGCCCTTCGTGCCTATTATAATAGGGAAGTCCGCGCAACCATTCATTTACAGTGCACGCCCCGTTGCGCACAAGTGGGCGAACTACATAGGGTATGCGTCCATCAGACACCCCTCTCCGAAGATCAGGGCCGTGCGCCAGGGTGGCTACAGTACGCACAGAAGTAGTAAGGTGGGACAAGCAGCGGTTTTGAGCCCGCAAAAGCTCTCGTCAGGGGACTACCCCCGCCCTTCCAGGACCGTTTAGGGAACTCCCAGCCACAACCAAAGGAGGAGTAAGACTGCGAGCGCAGTGCCCGGGCGGTATGCGCTGGTGACCTCGGGTGGGGCTGCTTGCTGTGGGTGATGGTGGATGGGAAGAGGGGAAGCCAGCAGTGACCATAAGCCTGAGGTATGCTCCCACAGGCCATCCAGGCCGAACTGGACCCCTTTCGGATTGTCCAGACGACGGGTTGTCGTCCCCGTGTGGCACGACGTGGGTACAAGGCCGCGTCGATGCCTGTCCCCCACTATGCAGAGGCATTCGATGAACAATACGGAGTAAGGCTTGAGGCAGCTATGGTAGAGCAACGATCCATGGTCATGAAGCAAGGGCAGATCCATCCCACAGTCATGGTGGGCCGGCGGCTATTCTATTAGCCGAGTCACTCATTGAACGACGTTGAAGACACACGCGCCTCCATTTACCTCTTATGCACTCCTTCGAGTCTGCAGCACTGATAAAGTATTTTATTTACTGACAGGTGCGCAAGAAGGCTACAGTGGTTTGTCCAGTCGCTGCCAAACATACGAGGCAGTGAATAGAACACTGCCCCGGACTCCAAGCGGTGCAGTGGTCCAGGATATTAACTCGGTGTCAGCAACCATTCCATAGACCGTACACACCGCGGGACCCAGCATGTCGGGCTCTACAGACTCCTTACCTCCATATAGTCCTCCTACTCAAGATCAAATCCTCCCTCCAACCACCTATACGGTTGGCCAGCGTCAAACGCCTCCGCTCGTACACGCCAGGCACCTCAAAGGGCATCTTGCGCTCCTGCATGCTTTTGACACTCTTAGACGTGATGTAGAAGGTGGTGATCTATCGCGTTTTCCACCAGATGCATGTATCATGGATACGGAAATGCGTTGGGGATGGTTCCTGAGTCTTGCGGTTGAAAGGTAAGGCCTCTGGTGGCTCGTCTCCGTAGGAAAGAAGCTAGATGCCATAATCAGGTTTCAGCGGTGGTGTGCTGCTGTCCGTGGCGCACCGGCCGACATCATCGAAACAACCCTGCCTCCCATCGATGTTGTGATGGTTTGGCATGCATATCTTCTTAATCCCATGTGCGTGGACAAAACAGGCCACCGTGTTGTACGATTGCTGATTCTTTTGGTTAGTTGGTACGCTGAAGATACTATACGTGTTCCGGTACTCTCGGGTTTGCCACAGCATACGGAATATCTGACCTCTCATCTTGCAAGTAGTCCCCACCATTCTCAATGGTCATTTCTGATCGAGTTTGTCGCAGGAATCTCCCGAGCTTCTGCTCACAAGCTCCCCACACCCCGATCGAGTGCATTTCTGGTGGGACCGAACGATGATACCATATGACCCATTTGAATCTGCGAGGGCGTTGACGAAATTATCACTTCAATGCCCTCATTGCGAGTCCTGGGAAGTCGTCCGTAAGTGTCGCTGTCTTAGTTATAACGTGGTGGATTGTTCAGCCACCTTCAGCCATCCTTGCATCTGGAGGCAAGGGTTACGCGCAGAGCAAATTCGCAGCCGAGTGTCCTTCATGTCGCGGAACCATCACGAAGGAGCTGCTTGGCCTCCACAAGTTCGCGAAAGACATTGTACTGGAAGAGAGCGATGGGCTGCTGGCGTTCCTCGCGTACGTCGTTTTACTGAATAGGTGTGATTGATTTAGCTGATACATGTGGACCATATTCTATGACCTCTAGTGGGACGCTCCACTCGCGAGACGAAATGAAGGATACTGGTCGCGCGTCACTGATCAAGGAGCGTGTGAGAAGCAAGATTAAGCCTTACTCTGGAAGGCCTTCAACTTCAACGCGCCGGATTCAAGCAAGTGAAGTCATGAAAGCGTTCGACTACGATCCAACCAAGCTCTCCAAGAAATTGGACGAGGCTGTTCGCGCTGGAATGTATGTTGTTGCGTGTACCCTACTTGCGCCGCTGACCATGTGCCAGAGCGAACCGAATTCTCCACGCATATTCAGATGACCGGCCATTCTCGATTGAACTTGCTGGTGCAGTCCGTGATCATACGATCTCGTTTCTGTAATCCAATCTAAGTAACAACCAGGTCTTGCGACAGGGTTCGTTCGTACGCAAGATGGCTGAACTTGGCTGGACACAACCGGGTTTCTTTTTTGACGACGACGGTACGATCATCCTAGAGCATTGCGTGACAAGATACCATGCGTACGATGTTCGTACTAGTCCCATACTGTTGCTATGCTTACAATATGTCCAGCTTCCTGAACCTTATCGCTCGTTCACCTGGGTCTTTCTATGTCCCGACGCTCGACATTGATCTTGCGTGGCACACACACCAACTCATGGCTAATCGGTATCAAAATAATTGCAAAACCCTGGTGAATCGATACGTTGACCAGTGCGTCCGAGCATGTCCTTTATCAGGATTGTCTGCTCAAGAGTATTTTCCACTCTCAGTGATGACAAAGTTGAGGAAGATCACCTTGCTACTGCGTTCGACGTCACTTGTCGTGCTTGGACTGTACGCTGCACCAACCTCAACAGGACACACAATAAACTAATGTTCCATCACTGTAGGACCAATACAAGGTCCCATATACCTATTGTGGATGCCCAAATCCGGGAACAACTTTTGGCCAGCGCGTACGACGTGTTTTCCAGGGAAACAAATCGGTAAATATGGCGCTCCAACCACCAGACGTAGCAACATCCGGTACCCATCCGAGCGACCACAACGCGGTCTTCCGTATGCATAACCACCAATCGTCCATGCTTGCTCGCCAACGCCGACAGCAAAAATCCGAACGTCGGCGTCTTCGGGAAGCGCGTGAAGCTTCTGGAGCCTCTGACTTGAAAGGGAAAGCTGCCCTCGAAACGGAGCGGACGGCTGCTCGTAATCATCCAGTGCCGTTTCTGTATCCCATCCCGCTGTACTATGTTCCAGTCGGTGGTTGTGTTGTAGGCGTTGGGGGCGTCGTGGATGGGGGTGGATGGGGTGCGACGTGTGCTTCTGTACGTCGTTGGTTCATGTCGTTACTTCTGGGTTGCTCACTGGCGCTCACTGTTGTATCAAGGGTGTTGGGGGAGCCTGCGGCTTTGGAGCTGCTGGGTGTGGGAGTGGAGGTTGCGGAGGCGGTTTCGGGAGTAGTTGCGGAAGTGGAGGGGGATGCGGAGGTGGGGGAGGATGCGGCGGAGGTGGGGGATGCGGAGGAGGATGATCAGACCCTTGATATGCTAGCAGTTCGGATATCTTTGCGACGACCTATCTGTACCAACAACAACCATCATTGCTCTCCCGAACTCGAACGGAATATTCAGTTGATCATTACAATCCGGTCTCTTTGCGGCGACCTCGAGTCGGAGTACGGTAGTACAGTGTGTATGTCTATGTCTATACTTGTTTGCCACGCGAACCCCAATCCCATTCAAGGTATGTAGTACGCTGTACGCGTTCTGCTGCGGAGGTGAGGCTAGGCTGGAGACAATGACAAAGCTGACGGATTGGCTGCAGTTCAGCATGATTGACCCTGGCAACAACTGCGTTGAGCTTGCTTCGCGCTGACGCCGTGCATGCCCGTCCTACAGCATTTTGTTGTAATGGTGGCATTGGATCTGTGATATTTGACCTAGCCTCCGTTCACTGCAACTATCAACAGCTTTGCCCTAGACCACTGACATGTTAGGGTCTGCGGTCACAGACCCGTTACCTTTAAGCGCGCCTCAAGATCGTGTCTCGTTTTGTACATATGTGGAGGCTCGTTGCCATTGTCAGGAATAACATCGAACCAGCTCGGAGTCCGGACTACTTTGACCTTTCAGACGAGTTGAAAAACTATATTCCTCTCGTACTGAAACATGCTGGTAACCAGTACACATCGGTTGCAGTGCGCAGTGCGCAGTCGAGTGATGAATGTTCGATCACTTCAGCTCTGAAACACCCTCACGAACCCATCAGTCGTATCGCATCTGTTGAGATGATATGGTTGCAAACACTTCGTTTCCCCGCACCACGTTCCGAGGTCGTCCGCTCACGAAACCCCCTGCCACGCTTCCACGATACGATCGAGCGATGCGCCAGACCACCCAGACCCAAACGCATTGATCATCTTGGTTCCCGTGCCACGCAGCACTTCCTTGATCCCCACGTCCAGTGCCAACAAATCTGCGGTGCCCTCGGGCGGCGGTCGGCTGTTGCAATGCAGGTGGGCCTCGCGCGCGAGCTGACGCAGGATCACGAGGAGCGACGCGGACGGGACGCCGTTCCGCGCTAGGTACCATGCGAGCCACCGGGAGACGTGATCTGCCGCCGAAGGCTCGGGACCGGGCTCAGGCCCGGATACCGATCCAGATTCCGTCGCGTCAAAGACAAGTTCGCCGCGGGCGTAACGGTTGAGAGCCCTGACGAGCTTGGGGTGATACTGCACTTTCCCCAGACGTTCATCAAGGGCTTGTAATGCACCCGATACCGTATTCTCCCGAACGAGAGGTGGTCGTGGGTTGTTCTCCGCTCGACCGCTGAAGCGACGATCAAACACTTTGCTGTAAAAGTCAACTGCGAATCGGAGGTCTTGCAGGCGGAGGTGGAAATGGGACGTGGACTGCGGTTGCGTGCGATATTGATACAGTGTGAGATGTAATTGAAGTGTTTCCATCTTATCTTGCAGAATGCTGTCTAGTAATGCCGCATGGCAATATGCGTGGAACGTTCTCTCGTCGGGTGTCTCACCATCATCACGGGAGAAATAATCGGCGAATGCGAGGAAGAGCGTGTCGTTTGAGAACGAAGAGATGAAATGAGTAAGGTCACTAGCAGGGTGGGCCTTCGCATCCGTCAACTGCGGGAAATCGAGAGTGGCGGCATCGCCAGCAGAAGAACCAGAGCGAACGAATAAACTCCTACTTCCTCTTGGGTCTTCGGTGTAGCTGAGGAATGCTGTTCGACGTTTGACGTACAGCGTTTGATGCCTCAAGAAGCTCATCTTATGCTCGGGAACGTTCTCAAAGTCCACAAAGAACGGCCAGTAACGAGGTGTATCGATTCTGATGGACACGAGCTTCCCAAAGTCCGGTATCAGTGTGGGAGAAATGAGCTGAGTGACGCCCTTCTCGTTCCCTTCCCTTGTAGTGATCTTGATGGGGAGATAGACCGCTTCGCGAGTCGTGACGTCGCGCGCAACAAGACAGCGGGGCTCTACCGCAAGGACCCAGAGATGTCGCAACGCTTGAAGGTAACTCTTGTTATCCGACGAGACGTGGTGGAAGCGGGGGAAGAACGCAGTGACCATGCATGCAATCGCCGCATTAGAAGTGCCCAGAGTGAAACGACCAGCCCCGAGGAAGAGTAAACCGAGTGATAGATGCGTTGCCACATGCACACCGTATCTGAAAGCCTGGTGATACATCCCATACGCATACCTGAGTCGTCTCAAGCAGGAGATCTCCCCGGTGCCTGCCATAACCATGCACAGCGCAATCGAAATGAGGTTGAGGCCCTCTCGCACCGCCGAGCGCTTGATTTTATGATCGAAAGCAGGACCTAGAGACACATCACACAATGTTGTGGCGACTTGACCAAGAGACTTACCACTGGTCGCAACGAAGCGACTAAACGTGTCGAAATAATTTGACAGCATGATGTACGCCTCATGGCGGGCAGTACCAGCGTATTTCAATCCAACAGCAAAGCAGTAGCCAGCGATGATGTTGAAATAAGCCAATTCAATGGCGTCGTCAGCACGCTGCTTGTTGGCGATATGATCTTGCATGGCCGTCATGATGGGCTCAGGAATTTGCGACATCAACCAGTCCGCAGTTGATCCAATCGAGTTCCACATAATGAGTGATCTTGCGATGGTGCGCATGACCAAGAAGCTCGGTTGGATGTGATTCAGTTCGATAACCGTACTTGGAAGTTCAAGAGTATCGGCGACGTCTTTCTGCTCCGTCTTGAGGTACATGAGGCCCAATGCCATGGTTGCAGAGGGAGACGTGATGTTGACGTCAAATGTAGGACGCTTTCGCCCTGTGATGTTGGTCTTCGCTTCGCCGTGGATGAGAACGCGCAGCCGGTGAAGACAAGCAACATCGGCCGGGATAGGTGACCCTTTTCCGAGCATGATCATCCCAAAGGCAAGAGCAGCAGAATATGTGTATGCTTCTCTATGCTCGTTACTGAGATCAGGCTGTACAAGGTCCTTGCGACTGATTTGGTTGAGACATACTTCCGCCATGCGACGGTCCTTCGTGCCTAGGTAAAGAAGTCCAACGCCAGCAAGTCCAGCGGCTTGGGTCATGAGAGAGACATTGAGGTCCACCGTCGGCGTAGGGAGTAACGCGGGCGTGTGGACAGCTAGTAATTTTGTGACGTGCATGTTCCCTGACCCGACGTTTGCCGCAGATAGACCAAGGAGGACCCCGATGGACGTCAGATCGTGTTTTGGTGTCAGGTATCCGAAAGTATGCCAAGTGAGCATTTCCTTGAGGTGGCCCGTCAAGCCGAGTCCATACAAAAACCCTGCGTGCTCCGGAGTCAACTCTGACGGTTTGTTGAAGGCGATCCAAGAACTCTCCACGCCCCGAGCCCAGGGGGCAACGCGCAAGCCCGCGGCAACCCCGTTGTGGAACTCTCCCCAGTTCGTGCATTCCAGCGGTATCTTCCCAGGTTCGGGTCCAGTGATGACGTTAGAAGGTTGGATCCTGACCTGGAATTCTAACTTGGGAATAACGTACGCCTCACGAGTGACCGTTAACACTGAGCCAAAGGTGAACATTGCTCTGCCGTAGGGCAATGCCAACGTCCTTTCCGCGATCCGCACGACTTGATGCTGTTGCTCTTTCGCTTGATCGTGTTCGCTGCAGGACACTTGGTCATTCCATTGAGCAGAAAGCTGCTTTGACTCACTTCAAATCTGGTCGCTCGATGAGGCGGACAGATGGGATCGTCGATGAGCACAGCATACGTGCTACTTCTTCTAATCGACGATCCTGACCGAAGCGTATGTTCGCAAAAGATTTCAGACCCAGTTCCACGCCAGAGAGCGCATCGACCTCTCCCGCGCTTGCAGCTTTCGCTTGTTCTACCAAAGTACTTATGGTGGTCCGGCGGTGAGAAGTCTAACAGCGGATCAGTCCATGATGATGACCACATATGGAAGGCGCACCATGTACGTCTCTGCAGACTGGTATATTCCTTGTTGGGAAATCACTGGCTGAACCATCGCGACGCTGAAAGCAAGGTCGCGTCGACCAATTAGCTCGTAATGCTCTGGCTGCCAGTGAGAAGGAGGCGAGAGCTGGCAGGTTCGGATGGCTTCACGTAGAGGCGCTGCGATGCCCAAAGGTAGGCTGTCCAAGAACAAATGACCCTTCTTTGCTGTACCCCACATACGTACAAGCGTCTCGACTGTCATCTCAGCTCGCTTCTGCGCAGAAGTGATCGAGCTGTCAGACAGACAGAGGTACGCAGTAGTAAGACGTTGAAGAGAGCTCAATGGTTCAACTTTGCCAAAGGCATACGAAGGCTGGATATCGAACATGGACGCCAGACGTGGGGTTTCGTATACCGGGAATCTCCAATCAGGATTGCTGATTCTGCCATACAGTATCGCGGCCATGTCCGGTGGCCAAACTGGTATTCGGTCGTCAAGCATTTCAACTCCTGGGACAAGGTCAGTTTGGCCTGGCAATGGACAGACAGGCTACGCACGTGTGGTAGAAGGGGATGGCCAAGCTGGCATGATGTTGGGACAAAGGCGCTTCCAGTAATCTGCCCACTCTGGCCTTATTATATGGGCGATTTGGCAAACCAAAGGCACGAGCAACGCGAGAGAGTCATGTCGATGAACTACAAGTCGGAGATCCTCGGCAAGCATATGTAATACGTATAGCACGGGTGCTAGCGACAGGTTGGGTTTCATTGCTATCAGAGTGAATTGCTGACTTTTCAGGCGAGAGGGAAGAGATAGACGCTGTAATGCAGGGTCATCTTGGAAGTTCCGGACGCCGACGCTGAGAGAGAAGAACTGTTCCCATTCTGCAGGAAGCGAGGTGTAATGGCTTCCTGGACAAGACAGCCCAAGTTCCAAAACCTTGATCAGTGCAAAAGACAGCGCGTGGAATTCTAGGTTCGAGGAGGTGCAGAAATTCCGGAGCGACCATGTGCGGAGAAATTCCAGGTGCATGGCAAATGCCTCTTTTGTAGAGACGACAAGGGACAGAGCTTGCAACGCTTGATTGACGAGAGAGTCGCGAGGGAGCATGTCGATTTTGCCGCGAAAAGTTTGGCCTCCGGCACATAGCAACGTGACCGACGATACGCATGCCGACTTTATTGCTGTTATACCCGTTACCGGAACAAGCGCACCCTTCTTTGTAGTCTCAGCATTCCCGGCTTTGGCCAAGACGATGGGCAATTCTTGCAACCCATGAGTGAAAATGGTTACCGACCCATCTGATTTGACGGCCAGCAAATCCCAAATCTCTTTGCGGGTAGCGCCAACGGGGACCACGGATACGGCGTCGATGGTTGTCAAGTAGTCGCAAGCAACCGTCTTGTTCGCTTCCTGTACAGTGAGGAGGAAAACCGCAGTCGGCACACTGGGAATGCAGATCGCCAACAAGGTATGATCACGAGAACCATCAAAACGTTGATCAAAAAGCGCTGCGGAAATCTGAGATGACGATCCCTGCCTAATGTATGGTATGATATTCCGAGCAAGTTCGAGCGTGCATAACACTTACAGCATGCTAGGATACGGATGGGTTATCAACTTCTGCGCCCAAAAAGAGGCTTTCATCCTGCCATGTTCTGCGGTAGTAGCGACCGTCTCTGCATCTCCCTCGCTTCCAAGGGCCATACGATCCAGGTTAAAACTGAGGTCAAAGCGAGACGCTGAGGTGCGACAAGGTTGGTAAACGTAGCGCCAGATGGACAACTCTTGTCGTTCAGAGTTTAACGTGATGAGGATATCATCGATGGCGAATGGTTTCCGAGAGACCCAGATGACTTCTTCAACGGCAGGGATAACAACGAGCGGCCGAGAGTAGTGATCATCTTCGTCGGAAAGACAAGCAGGACGACCGGGAAAACCACCCACTATGCCGGCAGTTATGCCGACAGCAGCAGGTTCTGAGAAGGGATTCGTGATGGTGAAGGTGGTTGGAAGAGGCACATCGCCCGTGGCCCGAGAATCGTCAATCTCCAGCGGGTCGAGGTAACGCTGTATCATGACACCGTGAGGATGGAGGGGCCACGCTTTGCGAACGAGAAAGGGCAGGGAAAACGTATAGTCGGCGCCATTCATCAGGTAAACCTTGCCTATGCTGCGTAGGAATATGAACACTGCTGCAACCTCCTCCTGGGCGTGTTTGTGCTTCTGTCGCTCCTCCTGTATGGCCTTGAAAGGACCGAACACGAATGGGGTCGACGGGTCTGCCTGCTGCTCGCTCGGTTTGGAGGTGTAATGCGCGCTTCCATGCACCGGACCTGTGGCGTTGGTGCTATAGGCGAACCTCCCTATGCACGCGCACTGGATGGTCTGGTCTTCGTCCGAAAAATCCCATTTCCTTTGGATTACGCCCCCGTGGCTGAGAACCACGCAGCGATCGTTCCATGCCAGCTCTTGCTCTGCCCACGAGTCGCATCCGTCGTCATACAGTGGTGCGTAGACCGTGTTGATCGCGTTGGATGTGGAACCCCTCAATGCGTTTCGGATGGAACGAAGTAGCGCGGACTCCGCGACCTCTGGTTCTGAAGTGCGTGATGTTTGGAAGGACAGAAACTTGACGGCTGCAGAGGGTGTATCGGGGTGGACTCGAACCACGATCGAGTCGGAATTCATCGTGATGGCAGAGACTGTAGAACAGCGCAATTACCATACGCTTGGGACCAACTTGGCCAACGTTGGCGTACCTCGAGGCCACTCATGCAATGCGGACGGTACAACTTATGTCGAGTAGTATGTGCATGGGGCTAATCCTATTTACCAATGTTGACCTAGACATCGACCCGAATCTTTCGTGCAGTACTACGAACGGTACACTAGTATATATGCTCCAAAATAATATAAATGAACAAGATAAACATGCCCTGAATATGCAGTATACCTGAGAGATCCTATACCCTGACAGAGAGGAACGACATCGTGGTCCTCGATAACTCCAAACAGTCCGTGAGTGAGTGAATAACAATAAAATCTAATTTTTCCGCAAAGAAAATCGAACAAGTCCTGCATTGTTGGGGAAAGATCTTGCACACCCGATTCTACATCGTGGAGGGAGACAATTGAACGCTGCGCCAAACATGAGCCAGGGCCGAGTGGAAGAAAAGTTGGCTTACATCAAGGAGACTGGCGACGCAAAATTTCTTGACTATTCTTCCTGCTCCCAACGAGGTGCTTGTGATGGGGCAAAGCGATGCCAGCAATGTTCGCCGTCTCCTCATCATTGAGCCTCCAAATGTTGCCAAGAGGGAAGTTGGCAACAGATTCATCGCGAGCCACCACTTGGTCACGACCAGGACGGGGAGAGGGAGAGATATCCTCGTATTCCTCAATAGACAAATCCGCAGAAGACGTCGACGTAGGAGACAAAGTGGGCGACTGGACGATATCTTGTAGGAAGGAAGGCAAGAGTGGAGCTGGGCCGCAGGCAGGAAGAGCGTCTTCCAGATCCTGCACGCTCGGGAACAATGGCGACGAATATCGATGAGGCCCCGAGGTCTCGTATATGAACTGGGGATCAGGATACTGCGTGGCGGTACGAAGGTCAGCCTGTGAACGGCTGAGTCTTGACGGGGGAGTAGCGCTCCCATGTGGACCCTGGTTCTGTGTCATGGTGTTTCGGCGGGGTACATCGGCATTGGAAGGAGTGGATCTTAATGGCAGTTGGTTTTGAGCGAGAAGAGATGTAAGTAGGTTAATCCGTTCGGACTGCACAGCAGCCGAGATAGAATCACCATTTCCCTCGGCGTCTGAGAAGAAATCCGTCAGAGAACGGTCAAGGTAACACAGGAGAAGAAGCTCACATGGGTAGCAGGTCTGGCAAACTTTGCGTCGTCTCCAGTTGAGATAGTTGCACTTCTGGCAGATCCAATCGCCGGGCTGATGCTCAATAGGTCCTCGATTTCCTGTATTCAGGATGGGGGGTTGCTGCTATGTAAATCAGCTATTGAACATATTGAAGTGCACCGAATTGTATTACCGGAACTCCAACGAGGTTACTGGGGCGGATCTGACCCTGCTCAGGGAAAGGCTCGTTATCAGGCCAATACATGATGCACGCCACGGTTGGGTCGCTGGATATATTCTGCACCTTGCCTCCCACCGAGAAGGAACGACCAGAAGGAGTTAGGAGGGGGTGGGACGGTGACGGAGGTTTCGCACTAGCGACCGGCTGAGCTGTGAGTGGGTACCGTGCACCTTGCTGAATGGCAGGATAATGAGAGTTTGGTATCGAAGGGCCGGCGAAGAAAGAGGGATTTGAGGCGCTAGCGAAACGCGGAGAAGTGGGAAGGCGGGTAGATGGCATGCTCAAAGCTTGACGGTTCATCGATGAAACTTGACTTTCTGAACGCGGACAACCACAACCTCTGCAAGCCAAGTTGCGTCTGTGGAGGATCATACAAGGGAACGAATCTGTCAGAACCATGACTTTTATGAAGACGAAAAAGATAAACACGGGAGGAAGCAAAAAAAAAGATACAACATTGACCCGCGAAAATAGGAGAGGGGGGAATTTGTAATCAGGATCATATCCTGACTGGTAAGAAATGGGGCTCGTCCAACTTTGCAGCGACCTCTGAGACCTATCATGATTTGATCGCCGCCGGCCAAAAAAAAAACAAAAAAACAAAAGGAGGCGATCGATGAATAAGCACTCACCCAAAGTTGTGAGCAGCGCAGGTGACAGAGTTGCATCTAGGAAAAGGGCGGTAGTCAGCAACATGGCTTTACGAATTTGGAAGGGCCGATCGTGACCCCTAGAATGGGCCGGACCATGATAAAATGAAATCGCGGCTAATACTCACATCCAGTCACCTACTCTGAACGTCGTTCTTGGATTGGGGGGGTTGCTCGAAATCACGAACTTATCGGCTGACGAATTCGGTGTTTCAACGTTGGAATGCCCAGCAAAAATGCGGTTGTGGAAATTTGGGGTAGATATCGACATGCGA
Source organism: Xanthoconium stramineum (assembly GCA_038090315.1). NCBI lineage: Eukaryota > Fungi > Basidiomycota > Agaricomycetes > Boletales > Boletaceae > Xanthoconium > Xanthoconium stramineum. The sequence continues at coordinate 38,648 of JBBPMO010000033.1, forward strand.
AGCCGATGGGTCTTCCCTTCAGGGTGAATTACAGGGAGAACGGGAAACTATAAGACGGTCACGGTCTAGCTATAGTCGCCGGAGAGAAAGGACTGTCAAACCTACCCTGGATAGTACGTCAACGCGGCGGAGCTTCTCAAAGGGTTCCAGGTCGGCCTCGAGAGCAGGGAAGATGGTGAAAGACGGGAGGGAAAGCGAAAGGAACATATAAGCCTGTCAAGTGGGACACCATGAGCACAAGTGTAACAGAGGTGGAGAGGGAGATCGCCGAGGAGACGCAGTCGGCTCCTGTTGGGGATACGGCGACTAGAGCGGGTGCCTGATTTCAAAACCTGACTCATGGCTGTGCTCTCTTATGTCGCAAGACCGTAACATTTGCTACGCGTGCCAAGGACACCGTCGGCGATCGCCGGAGCACGTGGCCAGCGCCGGCGAGAAAGGTGACACTTACATCATGGTGTGACTTGAACACCACCCAAACTTCGTCGGATGCAGAAAGGTCCTTGAGCGTCCACACGGACACGGCAGACCCCACGCTCAGATGATCAGTCGGATTCTTCCCAAGTGTGTCAGCTTACGCATGCAACACGCAAGAAAGCAACGTACGGTTTCATCCAGAAATTCGAAAATGGAGCGGAGGGACAGAAAGGTCGCGTTCGGATGCTTGCGTACCTGGATATCTCACCATCAGCTCGACTGTCCCAGAGATGTCTCACTCAGCGACCCTCACCTTGGCGACGCGCGAACGCGTCAACAGGAAAGCTGCGTGCACCGACGGGTGGCTGTCGAGTTCATTGTTGCGGGGCAGTGATAAATGAAAAGGCGATTCGACGCGGCTATATGCCGGAGCAGGAACAGCGAGGCTGCTCGAAAACGAACCAGTACCTGCTGTGGACGGTATCGTGCGCTCGACCGTCTGGCCGCGCAGATGCTCAGATGATACAGACCGAGCCAAAGGAAACGCCAGCTTGGGCCAATGTGCCGAAAGCTGGGGAACTGCGCTCGTCGACGACGACACGTCCTGGCCACTGGCAGTGACGGCAGACTCAAAGTGGGAAGTGGTGATCATCGGGAGAGCGTCGCAGGTTGGGTTGGGTCCTGGGACATCTGACACAGAGGAGGTATTTGAGTGTCCACCATGACCATCCGACGAGGCTGAGGAAGGCGACATTTGTTGGTCGTCAAGCAATAGAGTTGCAGAAGGGCGAGCTTGAAGGTGGAGATTTGCAGTCCAATGATAGAACGTCGTAGGGCTGGTTCTGCAGCGGACGAAGAAGACGCGACCGCGATTGGGAATACCGGTTTAGAGGAAGGGGATGGACAGAGGGTGCGGGATGAGAGAAGGTGATGGGATGAGGGAGCTCGTTCCTGGCAACAAATGCAGCGGTGGAGGGGGACGAGATCGCATTGGTTCTGCTTTTGAGCGTTGGGGGCATGACGGTAAACCCTCTCGTCACTTCACACAGGAAAATGCAAGCCAGGTGTCAGGCGTCATATCGGCAAGCAAGACCACCCCAAGAAAGCAAAAGCTGTGCCACGTGGTGAAGGCCCCGTACGTAAACTGGCCGAGATACCAAGCCTATCCCCTCCCTAGATCTTGAGAGTCAGAGCGACTCTCGGCCCCACACACAGGGCCATGCTCGATCTAAACATCCTGAGCGTGTGCCACTGGCAATATCGTCGTGGCCGGCGGTACACACCTAGCCAATCCGTCCCTGCATTTCCCCATATGTACCACCTGCGTCTGCGCAGCAAGTGAGCCCGAACGTCTTGAAAAGAAGTTCTTTCTATAAAAGACAACATCGAAGCTCTCCGTCTGATATATGCGCAATAGATATTTCAAGCGTCCATCGAAGACGGCACTGGGAGGATCTTCTTCTAACCCGGCAACGATCCCCGAGGACTCCGCAAACGGCATAATAATTGCGGTCCCCAATTCGACGCCGCCCAGATAAGTACAGCCTTTAAATGAATCCGTGTATGACTTGGATCCGCCGTGGCCCCGCCAAACACTTTTTCAGGGCTAGTGACATGATGTTCGGATCATGACCGAGACGTCTATTCGACTCAACGACGCGTGCAAATCGGAAGTGGGTGGTTTAAGCTAGTCGTTGGGAGCCAAGCTCGAATCTCGCCCCTCCGTCGTCACCACCATTCTCTGGCTGATCGTCATCGGGCAGTCAACAGGGTCGAGATTATCTCCCGGCTGGATCGGGACATTTGTTCTCTCGTATGACGTTTTATGAGACATGTCGAATATCTTGCCAGCTGTGCTTGCCTAAAAGTTTGCCGATGCTCTTGTGTGCATAGCCCGACCCGACATGTCCCGCTGACTTGAGTCACTCAACCGAAGAACAAAATAAAAGAGGCGACGTTGGACCTCTGAAACAGTGTGGCGTTCTGGCGACTTTAACGGGCCGACTCTTCAACCAGTGCGCTGCCGACTTAGTGCGAATGCGGTTCACATGGTTGCAGGCCGGGTACGTACTAGGACGATGTTAGCGAGGATGTAGCGAGGATTGTGTGACTCGGCGGCGTGAAGTACTTTTGCTCAGATGCTGTACTATGGGGCTTTGCGTGGGGTGGCATGTCAGGCCATTCACGGACGACTTCGGGTATGGTGCGAAAAAAGAGTGGTGAGTGGTAACCTTTCCAAATGCCGGAGGCGGGGAAGTTGCCATTTACATACGTGCCACCATCTGATTGTTCCACGAACAGGGTTGCGGCCAAATACTTGTGTAATCGCCATTACACTTGGGCGCAGGTGCGAACGGCACCCGTTTACACGGATGTAGCGTACAATTCACGATTGGTGTAAGTAAGGGGTGTCCAGTGGGAAACCGGATGCACGCAACAGCGCTGGCATCTTTCCATACAGAGCTCCATGCCGGAGGTCCCCACTGAGTGTCAGGACCGTCCGATGCTCAACCAGGAACTTCGTAAGTCTCCTCCAGGATGCCACTCCCCTTCCACCATGGGATGTGGTCATGAATTTACCCTCGCCAGTCTGACCCCTGGTCACCTTACTCTCTTTCAATGTGTTGATGTTCCCGATAATGAAAAGTCCCCGTTTCGCGCGTGTCAGCCCGACGTTGAGTCTCCGCCTGTCTGCCAGAAACCCAATCTGTCCAAACGGATTGTTGCGTACGGTGGAAAAGATGATCACTTCCTTTTCCCGGCCCTCAAAACCATCGACAGTCTTGATATCGATGTTATGGAGTTGTAGTTTCCGATGGTCACCCAGAGTGGTTGAAAAGCGTTTGCGATACTTCTCATCGGAGTTAAGGAGGCGTGTCAACAACGAAACTTGTGCGACGTAAGGAGCGATGATGCCGATGTCTTCTCCACGAAGACACTTCAAAAAACACCGATCAGCGCGATCTACACGGGGTATTTGCAAGCAATACACGGACTTCGTTTTTCAGTAGCAGGTCCTCAACGATGCTACACACGATATGCGCCTCGTTCCAATTGACCCTACTGCGATCTTTGGCAGTCTCAGATCCCCCGTGATCCACGAAAACAACGGGCAGCTGATGGCCGGTCAATTCATCCACCAGTAGATGCCTCGAAAGTGGAGGGAGCAGATTTGGCGATATGTTCCCAAGCGTATCGACGGTCCCATCTCGCAAAGAGAAATCGTAAAATTCTCGCGATGGGAACTGCGATATGAACGGATGCATCCGATATTGGACATCCAACATTATTGACGGCACCACTGTAGCCACAATTACTAATGTAAGCAAGCCATCAATTGAAGGTAAGGAATACATACCCCCTTCTGCGGTCAACCTCTCAAATAGACTGATTCCAAGGCCATTCGTTTGTGCTTCGCGGCTCGCGATGACAGGCGGGAGTTGCTTATGATCCCCGATAAGGGCAACGTGTTGTGCCTATAATACAGCGCGCTCATACATCGGATATCGGAAGAGATCCAAGTGAAACACCTACTCCTTTCATTAAGGGTATGAGAGATGCTGGCTCCGTTGACATAGACGCTTCGTCGAGGAAGACCACTGGGAAGTCGAGTACGTTAAGTGCGACGCTGGCCGAGGTGATGCAAGTTGTACAAATCTTACACACGGTGTCAGCGCACCGAAAAAAGAAGATGGAAAGGAACTGGGAAATAAACACGTACCACATCGGCATCTGAGGTGATGTCCCGCAACATTTCCTGATGGATAGCGTACAACTTCGCGGCTATTGCCATCAACTGACGTTCCTGTGCGAGCAAGGCCGACCGCATCTGATCGAGACGCCCTGCAGAGCGAGTCGTCGGGGCTCTCTGTATGGCTTCGATTCTCTTGGTCAGATCCAATCGCTTCTTCCCTGCGACGTTCTTCTCTTCGAGGAGCCTATCCACCTTCGATTTGAGGGGATGTTGGTCAAGCTTATAGTCGAGGGTATGCTGGGTGAGACTGTCTTTTATCTTGCCCCGGAAGCCGATGCGCAGAGGCTTCAAGCCAACTCTCGCGAAACCTTCCACAAGATTATCCACCGCTACGTTGGTATACGCGCAGACAAGTATCGGATGATGTACTTCAAAGTGAGCCTAAAATATTTTTGTAAGTCCACCAATGTGCCAAGATGGTTAGTTTTGCAGTCAACGCACCTTGAGTAATTTAACGGCCTGGACGATAGTTTTCGTCTTCCCCGTCCCCGGAGGCTACAGACGGCAGATTAAACCTGGTCAAATATTTCGAGATGATGGACTTACGCCTTGGACGAGAGAAATACGTTCACCTATCATCATTGCTATAGCTCGAATCTGAGTCCCATTTAAACCATCTATTACAGGATCACCGTCCATCTCGATCGGATCCAGTCGTGCGTATCGTTGGGCCCAGCTCTGAATCCTCATGTCGTCCTTGAATGCACCGCCATGTTCATGCTCATCTCGACTTGAGTGTTCTAGGGTTCCATGTGAGACATATCGACATTCATCTGGGGCTTGCAGAGGCTGATGCAGAGAGGTAGACGCTGGAGAAAACGAACGGAGGAGCACGTCACGGAGGTGGGTGCCCTGTATGACGAATTGCCTGTCAGATGCTTGACTGGCCTCTAGAGCCGCAGGGTCGTGGTTGAAGTGCAGAATCGCGGCACGCATCCGTTCATAAACGATATTGGACCGCCCAACATCAAGGCGCCACAGACCATCTTCGATATCAAGCTTTTGGTCAAATGAGATGCGAAGTTGGGTAGCACTGCTCGCCATCACGGTGCCACGCAAAGGCACCTCTCGCAGGGGGTCGATGCGTGACAATAGAACCTGTGTCCCATTTCTGGTGGGAAAGAAAAATGAGGACGACGTTTGGATTAATCATATGGGACAGTAATTTACTCAAATCTGTGCTCCGGCAAGATGATGCCTGGTCCCAAGGAAAAACATGCGATTGGATTCCGAAACTGCGGTGCCTCCACCCAAAACGCATACAGATCCGTGATGGTGTACCCTTCTTCGCGTAAGCGAGACAGTGACCAACGTGATAGACGATCGCGAAGGACCGATTCGTCTTCTGCTTGTTCAGCGTGTAATAAGGGTAGAAAGCTGTGGGAGTTGAGTACCACCGACAACGGAGGTTTTATTATGACGAAAAGGGCTCACTGGTCGCGGTAGGCCTGGATTTCCTCGTAGAGTGGCTCGCCTAGCTGGACTTCGGTACACGAAGGAACGACGCGTTTCATGTAAACTCGCGCGCTGTCTCGCTTCCCTAGCGAGCTATTATTGCGATGAGAACGGGACGTGGCTCGCAGTCGCCAGTCAAAGCGAGTGGAAGGAGCGAGAGGAGAGTCTTCAGAAAAGTAGACGTCGGTCGGGAGTTCGTATTGGGATGGCTTGAGTCGTGCAGCGGCGCCATGACTGGCGGCAGAAGAAGAAAAGTTGTGCACGCGACGTGGAGGAAGGGGAGGGTCGTACGCTGTCGGTTTGGCTTGTCTGGATAAGCTTTTGAAGTAGTTTCGAATGCCAATGAAGGTCAAGTGCCGGTGGAAGGCATTTCCTAGGGAACGTGCTCCGTGCGCAGTAACAGGTAATGAACAAGCGTTATGCATAGAAGTATTATTGCCTCGGGATGGACCGTCGACGTAAGAGTAATTGAGGTTAACACAAGTGGTGGGTAGGGGCTATGTAATGCAAAATGAGTTACACAGCAACAAACACCTTTCACTCCTCTAAAGACAAACTAGACAGGCCAGTATTACACCCTAGTACAACACCACCAGGCCAGTCATCTCAGCCCATTCATCTAGATGTTCGACAAAAGTAAAAGAGCACCCCCACCCAGGAGGGTGGCAGCGGCGACCGTCAACACTTTTTCCTCAACAGTGAGCTTGACCTCATAGGGACCATCCCAACCAGGTGGGATTGTCAGGCTGACAAGAGACGCCGAGACCTTGACATTCACACCCGCACATGCTGTTGCATAAGCTTTCGGGGGTGATGAATATGCATGACAGAAGGAATGCCAACGGTTGCGTTCTTACCAGTGAGTGCGGTAGCTGAACCAGCCCGAGGATCTGCACTTATGGTGAACCTGGCTACAAGGTCGTCGAACATACATTGCTGGCAACTCGTGATCGCAGTGACGGTCGTTGTACTGCAGAGACACTGATCACTGGTGCCACAGCTCTATTAATGCATATTCTGTGACGCTTGTATTGTGCGGACCCGGCAGTAAACTTACGCTGATCATGGAGTTCGCATTACTGCACTGGGCTTGACACTATAAGTGGGGGGATTTACTGGAGGTCTGACCCACCACGTGCTTGACACTCACGTCGATTAAGAGATAAGTGTCAGTAACATTGAGGAAGTTGCCAGCAGACACGTTGCCAACGGTCCCGCCAACGTTGATAGACAACGCAAGCGCTGGATGTGGATCAATACCAAGCGGGTGTCAGGGCCATAAACAAACCTTGACCAGCAAGTAAAAGAAAGGGAGAAAGGCAAAGGATCCAGTGCATGCCAGAGCGCCGGCGGTCCCTACCGGAGGGGAGAGGAAGAGATCGTGATGGTTAGAAGAAAAGGTAAGAGTTCCCTAATTGACCCGTATTCATTGTACACTACAATGTTACCTTGCTGAAAGCATCTCCTGGCATTCTAGCACCTTACCATATAACAAAGTACCTCGCTGACAGATACTGAAGAGGTTTGTATAGACCGCTGCACGGGGTCCCGTGTGGGGAACGTGTCACGTGTTACGTGTCATACGCGATTTGTTGATGTTGATTGAGCTCATATTGACCCTCACCTTCACCACCATCAAGCTCCAGACATCTACGAACACGATGACAACAACCGCGTACTCTGGCGGACTCCAGTCCAAGAAGAAAGCGGAGCTCAAGGGGATAGCCTTGGCTCTCCACATTAGCGACTTTGGCACGAGGGAAGACCTCCAACAACGCATCCGAAAACATCTCGATGACAATCAAACCTCTCTCGAAGATGACCCCGTTTTCGCAGGCCTCTTCAAACGGAAGAAGGGCGTACAGCCATCCAGCCAAGAGTCTGTCTTTCCTTGTGCTCGCTGCATTTGCACCCCTCATTACCCAACAGACACTCCGCTGCATCCCCTCCCTCGGAGTCGCTTGAGGAGATTTCAGAAAAGAAGTTGGCTAGTCCACCTTCCACTCGGTCTACACGCCGAACCATTCTGCCCATCGGCACACCCGTGCCAGAGGTTCGAGAGGTCTCGATGATGCTCAAAAACGCTCCTATTTCTCCACCCGAAGAAGAGACTCCTAGTGTACCACCTTCCGTGATTACCCCGCTGAAGGAACGTAGCATGTTATTCACATCTACTCCTCGCAGTATCTTGCGCAGCATTCCGAAGCCCTCTCTCGAGCTCGCCGACACCACATTCAAAACGCTGCAGACAGGCGCGAAACAGCATGCTCGCGTGTATTTGTTAGCTTCTAGATCTGTACGTCGACTTCGATCCCGTTTTGGCGTCACTGAGTCGTGTTCATGTCAGACACTCTCGAATTCTCTCAATATCTCGTTGATCACCGCCTTGTTTGAGCTACTTTACGTTTTGTATCAGGTCATCCCATGGAACTTTTTGCAGGTATGGGCTATTCCTTCTGCTTCTCTTCCGGTAATTTATTTCATGTTAGATTCATATTCCGCGTGTCATCGATGCTGGCGATTGGCAATTCATTATTCCGTATCCTCCCCTTGCCACCTTCCAATCCCCCGTGTTTTGGAGTGTTCTTCTCCACTGGTCAATACCCACTTTGATCATCCCTGTTCTCCTTGGCTCCGTCATTTCATTCCACCCGGCGAACGCCCCCTCTGCACGCGTCCCCCGCGTGCTTCCTCTCGACTCTCTCACGGTATCCATCACGCGTCTGGCTGCTCAGTACGGGTACCCGTACAGAGCTCTCGAACCTACAATTGAGGGCGTAGACGTTATTGGATCTCAGTGGCGGATCCTCAACGCTGCCGTTGGCGTTGCCTTTGCCTTTGCAGAAGCAATCTTTGCGGCACCGAGCGCGTTTGCAGAATCTCGTGTGCGTCCGAGAGGAGGCACCCCCCGACGAACTGTGATAGTCGAAGAATGACATGTTGGTTAATATCCTCCAAATGGCCTATGAGCGATACATCGTATGTCCTTATTGAAACGTTATGATGTTACAGCCCTCCGATAAGATCTAAGCTAGTCTTGATTTGGCATTGGTCCTGTTATGTTTTCGTACATGCTATCTGTTCTTTCTCGATCCTTTTCTTTGTGCCTTCCTTTCTGTTTCGCGCTGTATATTTATGATTAGATGTATTACCGTACGCGTTAATTACGTCTGGTATTGACGTGTTTTTTCTTTTCTTCCTTACTCCTACTTCAGAGCTGTGGAATTCAAAGATACCCCGTGGTCGCCTCCAGTGCGATTGCTTGTTCGAATGTGTTCTGTAATACCTATGATGTGAGGGTGATACCTGTGTATGTCGTTCGGTTTCAGCCGGCGGAGTTTGGATTCAAATCTAAACCTTAATCTTGTTTCCAAGCCATCTACATACACGACGCTCCTGCGTTTACCACACATTCCTCCTCGTCGACTAAATGGTACGCCCCCCCACTCCCATCGACGGTTCCGTGCTCACTGCATCATATCAGGATTCAAAAGTACAACCCGTCAAACTCGCCAAAGTGATCAAGGTCTCCGTCCATGCCACGTACGATCTACCCCGTTCACTGACCCCCTTTGGCGCACGCAGGTCCTCGGACGCACCGGCTCCCGCGGAGGCGTCACCCAAGTGCGCGTCGAGTTCATGGACGACACGACGCGCACGATCATCCGAAACGTGAAGGGACCCGTGCGGGAGGAGGATATCTTGGCGTTGTTGGAGAGCGAGCGTGAGGCGCGGTGAGTTGCTTTTTCCGTTTTCTGTGTGTCTTTTGGTTGGGCCATCGGGCGCTCAACGGGGATTTGACAGTCGTCTGCGGTGAAAACGTCGTGCACTGTGCGGTCTGATCGTAGGCCGTGTCGTGTTCGCTAGCATTGTTTCTGTATCTCTCTGTTTTATGCTACTTGCCCCAACTTTCAGAGCAACTTGCACACATCTGTCTGACCAGCGATAACGTGAGGCGTCAATCACGCCGAGTTCAAGGTATTAGAGGGAGCTGCTTGTTAGAGACATGTCGTTAAGAAGTACATTGCAATGCACACTGCTTCGTAAACTGTAACAACTATGATATCAAACAGCTGAAGCAAAATGAGAATGAGAAAGGGGAGAGGATGATGAGAGGAGATATGTATAGGAACAGAGAAGAGAGTACGGCACAATAGCGGAACAAAGCCTAGACAGGATCAGAGACCGCAAAAAAAAAGAATGCGTGCCTTAAGAACAGACACCGAAAACTTTGCTTTAATTACTGCCAGTACTGTTGCCGTGGCTGATACTGGTAAAAGTTGGCGTCCGAGCTGCCTTGCGGATACCCCACATGGCCTTGTGGCCCCTGCGTGGTTTGTTGTCCTTGTTGCCCCTGAGGTCCGCCAGTGCCAGCACTCGAACCGAAGCGGTTGCCCCCGTAAAAACCGCCTTGGGTGTGCGTTTGCTGGACACCGCGCCCTGACTGCGGCTGGCCGACACCTTGACCAACACCAACGCCTGTAGAGCCGTCTTTTACGCCAACGTTTTGAGAGTAGGGTTTATATGCCGTCTCGGGCGACGTACCACCCCCACGCTGGGCGAGCGAAGGGCCCGACGTGGTCGCGTTGCCCTGACCAAGACCCATGAAACTTTGGATGGCTTGTCCACCGTACAACTGTGGGTGTTTGCTGTACTCGCTCGAAGTGAGGTTATTCACTCCTGGCGCGTGGTTGTGCTGTGCTGCGTGGTGCTGATACCCGAGGTCATCGTAGCCAGAACTCGGAAGTTGGTGTTGTTGACCATAAAGTCCACGACCATAATGGTCCGACTGGGACTGCACCGAGCCGGGTCCTTGCTTGTTTCCGGGAGATGGTCCAGCGCCTTGGGCTGGAGGGCCGGGCTGGAACATCGTGGGATACTTGACGAACGGTTGGGGAACACCGTAGCCCGAGTTGTATGGTGAGCCGTAGTACTGATTCTGCGGGTAGGGGTAGTAGTAGGGGACTGGAGGAGGATAGCTTTGTTGAGGGCCCTGGCCACCTGATGGTTGTGGTTGTGCGCCAGCCTGAGGAGGTAGCTGTGAAGACTGCCCGCTCGAAGGTGGAAGGACAGTGTTTCCTGGGTGTTGTTGGGAGGTTGGGAGACCTTTGACATCATCATGACCAAGGACGTTGCGGCTTCCCCCAAAGGCGGGCGATTGAGCGTACGAGTCATAGAAGCTCTAGGGTCGCTTCAGTCACATATTCAAACACCGTACCAGAAACGTACCCTCTGATTGTCACCATACCCATAGTCGCTGCTGGCGAATGCACCCAAATGCGATGCTTGATGTTGTTGGCCGATCTGGCCGAAGATATTGTAGTCTTGACCCTGTCCAGCGGGTGGGGTGGGAGTATGGAAATAAGGCGCTTCTGCTTGTCGGAAATATGCCGAGTGAGCTGCAGAGGGTTGGGGCTGTGAAGGCTGGACCGCGTGCTGAGCTTGTTGGGCAGGATTCTGCGTGGCATCAAGGTGAGTGGGGAGACCATGATGAGTATATTGGTGAGTCGATACTTGGTGCTGGGTCGAGGGTGCTTGCTGTTGGTGTTGAGAGAGGGATGGGTGGATGGATGTCTGAGGTTGTTGCTGAGAGAAGGCAGGAGAGCTCGAAATTATTGGCTGGCTGACAGACGTTGAAATTGAGGGGTGAGAGATGGAAGATGTGAGGGATGGTTGAGATTGCGGAATGGAGGTGGGTACGGAAGCGGGGGGTGGGACTGGCGCGGGGGCGGGGGCTGGCGCCGGCACAGGGGCAGGGGGCGCGGTCTGCTGTTGAGTTGGGATATGAGACGGTGCGGTGGTGGACTGGACTGGGGACGCGGCGATGGGTGACTCTTGAGGGGGTGCCTGCATTTGAGGTAGCGGTTGAATGAGCTGCTGCGGGGACTGCTTGGCCTTGACCGAAGCTGGTTCTGAAGCTGGAACGGGTTCGGTCCTGGCGGCACCAATCAGCCGACACATCCATCAAGGGCAATAGAGACGTACGGGGACGGCTCAATCACGTCACCACCGAGGCTCAGACTGCCGAATTGCATGCCAACCCTGTCAAGTCCTGGGTTGAAACCCGAAGTGGGCATGACGACCGCTTGGTCAGTTGCCTTGTACTTGTTGGCACTGCGATGTGACGGGGCGGACGACCGCGGCGGGACCGACACTGGCGACCTTGATGGTGCTGGGGCAATTACTGGCTCCTCTGCTTGTTGTTGTGGAGCTGGGACTGGTTCGGAAGGCAGGGGAGCAGGGATCTCAGGTACAGATTCCTCTTGATGTGGAGGGGCGGGAGGCTCTTCTTGGGAATCTAGCTGAATCTGGACTGAGGACGCCCAAGCGTCTTCGGGCGGAGGTTTAACCTGTGGTTCATCGTCCCAAACAGGTGGTTGTGCGGTTGTTGGATCCTCCCAACCATCACCTATTGGGTCTGAATCGCCGTTGGCAAGTGGTACGGGGGCAGGTTCGGTTGGTTCGGATACTGCAGGAGGGGGGACACGCGGAGCAATGGGAGGAGGAACGGCAGGTTTTTCTTGTGGGCTGTGAACGATGTATGAGGAAGATGCAGACAAAGAGGAAAGGTGATTTCAGACCGTGCAATTTGGGCCCAAGAAAGTTTCGACGTTGCAGGTACCTTTGCGAGTCTCAGGGGAAGAGGTATTGGCTGGGTTGAAGTGATAGACGCGGCCGTGGAGTGGTCCTGTGTGCCCCAAGGACCCGTGCCCCACGATGTAGGAGCGGCCCAGGCATCAGAGACGGGAGGCTCGGCGGTGTGATTTGGAGGGGGAGAGTCGTGTGACAGAGAGGCGATGCCATTGGACGTATCAGGATGAACCGAGTCGGAAGCGTCCTCTCCGGGCTGCCTGTCCGTGGAATCGGGGGCGGGAGACGACGCTTTACCGGGATGTGACGGGCGTGCATGTCCGTTGACTGCGCCCCCTCGTCCCGAGCCGCGACCACGAGCCCCCCTTGCTGCACCGCGACCACCGCGACCACCGCGGGCACCCCGCGAGTCTGTGCGATCGCGCGACGTGGGATGGTCCTTTGAACCTTGGTGGGGGGCAGTGGGCTGTTTTTTGTCTTTTTTGTTTTTCACGGAGCCCCACTGTTCCGCATGACCTGTGACAGAGACTGAGAGGACTGTCCTGCAAGTTCAAGAACAGGGTACCTTCGCTGATTCGCTGGGCTGCGAGCTGTGCGTCGCCGGCAACCTCGATAAGGAGGGACTGGAGGTCTGTACGGCAAGTGAGACGAATGGTCGGACGAGGAGGGGGAGACGGACCTTCTGCGGAGTAGTCTGGAAAGAACTCCTGGAGTTGGTGTACTTGGGGGCGGTACTTGAACTCGCCCGCAGGCTGGTCTGGTTGTCGAAACGCGGAAGACTTGTACGAGGAGGACATGGTCACTTGCAAACACGCAACTCAGGGTGGAGTTTCAATTTTTGACGCGACCCCCTGCGACCCCCCTCCCCCTCTTCTTCCAACCCATGCAACGCCCAGACACGCCCGACGACGACGACGATCTCAGCGACTGGCAGATCAACATCGACGACACAGAGCCAGACGAAATCGCTCACGCCCTCGCCGACCTTGCAAAACTTCGCGCCAGCGTACAAAACAACCTCCGTCTGCGACCCATACGCTCATTCTCCGCGCTCTCCCCCGCACGCGCGCTCGTCTGGCCCCCAGACCTCCTCGCTGACCGTCTCGCCGCGTCAAAACGCCCCGTCGTCGTCGACACGCGACCCCTCACCGCCTACAATGCCTCCCACCTCGCCGACAGCGTCAACATAGCCATCCCGTCCCTCATCCTCAAGCGATGCCGCAAACCAGGCCACGGCTTCCAGTCCCTCGCAGCCCTGCGTCAGTTCATCACCTCGGACCAGGACAAGCACCGCTGGGACGCGCTTCCATCCTCGCCCTCCTGGGACGGCGACCTCGTCATCGTACACGGCGAGGAAACGGACGAATCAGACATTGACAATCTCCAGGTCATAGCCTGGGCCCTTCTCCCTGTCATATCGTCTCTCCTCGGCCAAGGTCACGTCCACTACCTGCGTGGCGGCATGGCAGTCGCACAGTCTCACCCGCGTCTTCGGAGCTACCTCGTAACGCAGTCCTTCCATCCTCCGGATCCCGACCTGCCAGAACCCCCACTGAAGAGTGCAAAAAGCAGGGGACTCTTCCACCTTAACACCTCTGCCCCAACCCAAACACACTTCGAGATTGATCAGCCCATGCCGTCACCGTTGCCGATCATCCCAACGACATCCTCAGATCTTTCAAATGGCTCTAACGGATCCTCACCGCCATCACAACTCTCTTTCCGTCGCCCTGCACCCCCACGACGCCCGAGCGTGCCAAACCTCACACGTATCATCACAAACGGGGACGGCGAACAGCAACTCTCTCTACCCCGTCTCCAAATCCGCGCTACCCCCACTCGCTCGGCAACCCTCCCAATCACCCCATCCCAAATTTCCAGAAGCCCGTCAAAGAGCCCCAATGGCAACACGCTCTACCTTCCCCCACAGTCCCCTTCTCACCTTAATCTCCTACATTCAAACCACACGCCCCCTGCACCCTCGCCGCACTGGACGACAAGCCCAGTAGAGTTCCTCCCGCCTCCATCTCCCAGGTTCGCCCGCCTGACTCCGCCCCGCACGCCAGACACACCATTGGCTGCATCTCGTCCTGCACCATCACCAAGCACTGCACGGCCAGAGGACCACCGGACAGCCTCGACAGAGTCTGAGCTTCCGACGTTTACCGTGTCGATGATCCTTCCAAATTTCTTATATCTCGGCCCGGAGCTAACCCTCCCAGAGCACGTGCAGGAACTCAAGTCGCTGGGCATCAAACGGATATTGAACATTGCAGCAGAGTGTGACGATAATCATGGGCTCCATCTGAGAGAGAATTTTGAGCGGTATGTCAAGATCCCCATGAGGGATACGATCGAAGAGGACCAGATCACCAGGGGACTCAGGGAAGCTTGTGATATTCTAGGTAGGGCATCCTTTATATTGAAATCAGAATCACGCATTTATTTGATCATCCCCGGCCACGTTCTTTTTTTTTCTTTTAAAGACGAGGCTTGTTTGTTTGGCGCGAGCACCTACGTGCACTGCAAAGCGGGCAAGTCGCGGTCGGTGACCGCTGTGATGGCTTATCTTATCCACGCGAACCACTGGACACTCTCACGCGCTTACGCGTTTGTGCTCGAGCGCCGCAAGGGCATCTCGCCCAATATTGGGTTCGTCTCGGAACTAATGACGTTTGAGGAGCAAGAACTTGGCGGAAAATCAGTTGGTGTGGTGCCCGTCAACCATGCAGGGCAAGGGGATAGTGCCAGCGGAGGTGGGGACGCACAGACCAACTATGCGTATGCGGCGCAGAGCCGGAGGCCGGGCCACGCGCGGGAGAGTTTGCCACCCATGGTTACAGTGCAGGATTCGGACGAGACTGGGGAGGCTGCGATGGGACAGGACATGGAGATCAAGGACAAAGAGGGACGGTATCGACACATGCGGAGGGCGCCGGTGAACGAGAGTACGTTGCAACCGATGCGGAGGGTGAGCAAGGCCGGACTTGAGGGCGGATTTAGTACGAGTATGGTGTAACTATACCCATTTTGCATATCGTATACGTAGTCTTTTAGCTGCTGTAGCACCAGAACACTGATGTCAAGAACAGGGGTGGACTATGGGGTAAACCCAATCTGTAAGGGAAAGATACTTAGATTGAGTGTAGGAATGCATATTACACGACATAAGGATCTACAAGAGCGTATCTGGTAACTGTGGGGTGAGCTGAAGTAGTTGCCAATATTGAGGTGGACGAGCTCACCTGTGAATAATCCGCGGGCATAGTTTGCAAGGCGAAAGCTAATCAACCGTGTCAACGTGTCCGCCACTGGACGCAACGTCGAGTGACGTCTGTCCCGCTGCACCGTGTGCACAGCCAGAAGCGACGAGGACTTTGATGACTTCCAACCTTTGGCTGAGGTCGGAAGCGCTCCCAGTGAGTGCGGGCATAAACCGCATTGCAGTAGATAAAATGTCGAGAGGGGGCGCCACGTTCAGCGACTCGAGGAAGAGTTTCACCACAGCGATGCGCCCTCGTTGCACAGCGACGTGAAAAGGTGTGATCCCACGCGTGTTGCGTATCGTAGGATCACAACCTCGTCGGACAAGGAGCGTCACGACTTGAAGCACCTCGTCATCGGCGACGCAGGCTACCGCGACGTGTAAGACGGAGTCCCCGTTCTGTGTCTTGGCGAGGATATCGACGCCTTCATCGACGAGGAACTCAATCGTTCGGGTCTTGGGCCGGAATTGTTTCAAGGTCAAGACGGCCCACAAGACGTCGACTCGGAAATCCGAACTGAAAAGTGAAAACAGAATTTTTGCGATGGTGATATGCCCTTGTTCTACGGCGATGCAAAGCGGAATCTCGCCGCGAGAGTTTGGCTCAAGCAGGTTGCACCCACGAGCGGTGAGGAGTTTGAGGATCTCCAAAGTATGGAAGCCTTCACGTGGGGGCTCGAAATCGATCGGGTGTGGAAGATCGATCAGGTGTGGAGGGTACGGGTCAAATGGAGCTAGGGGCATATTAATTCCAGTCTCCAGATAGCTGAGTACCTCAGATTGTACTTCCTGGTTTCGCGAGAGTAACGCAATAAAGAGCATGTCGGAGGAGGGGGTAACGCCAAGCGACAGAAGATGACTGGTAACAGAAACAAAGCCGCGTTCAACAGCAATGTGGAGTGGAGTCTCTCCCGAGTCATTAGCTGCGAGAAGATCACAGCCATGACAGATGAGGATTTTTGCAATTTCCATGGCACTATCTTCTGTAGAGGACGACCGCAATGCGGTGTGGAGCACCGAATCCCCAGCTGTGGTACGTGCATGCACATCAGCTCCATTCTCGAGCAGGCAAACTGTCAAGATCGTGGGTGCCTTTTCCAGCTTCGATCTCAATGCAACATGCAGCAAGTTAGGAGAGGAGGGAATGCCGCCGAGAGAAAGAAGATATATTGCCACAGAGACAAGCCCGCGTTCGACCGCAATATGAAGTGGGGTCTCTCCAGTGGTGTCGGATTCAAGCGGATCGCACCCGCGACAGACAAGCAATTTTGTGATATCCAAGGCGTATCTTTCGAGCGCATATTCAGTATTCTTGAGCGGGTACTGGTAATGCATCGACTCGCTGACCCGGACATTCTCTGACCGCAATACAACATGCAGCAGACCAGGAGGTGGGGGGATTCCGAGAGACAGAAGATATTGCACAATTGAGAGAAAACCACGTTTGACTACAACGTGAAGTGGAGTCTCTCCAGAGGAGCTTACTTCGAGTGGGTCGCAGCCATGACGGACAAGCAGTTTTGCAGTGTTCAAAGCATCGTCTTCGTTCCATGATGACGACAACGCAGTGCAAAGCAAAGGGTCTCTGGCTGTGGTGTTGGCACGCACGTTTGCTCCATTCTCCAGCAAACAGCCAACCATTATCGGCGCTCCGTGCATATTCTCCAACTCCAATGCAAGGTGCAGCAGATCTGGAGACGGGGAAAGACCCAAAGACAGAAGATATTGCACAACCGAGGGAAAACCGCGTTTGACTGCAATGTAAAGTGGAGTCTTTCCAGAGGAGCCTACTTCGAGTGGGTCGCAGCCATGACGGACAAGCAGTTTTGCAGTTTTCAAAACATCGTCTTCGTCCCATAATGACAACAATGCAGTGCAAAGCAAAGGGTCTCTAGCTGTGGTACTGGCACGCACGTTTGCTCCATTCTCCAGCAAGCAGCCAACCATTGTCGGCACTTCGTAACTATGCCCCGACTCCAATGCATGGTGCAACAGATCGGGAGACGGGGAAAGACCCAAAGACAGAAGATATTGCACAACCGAGGGAAAACCGCGTTTGACTGCAATGTGAAGTGGAGTCTCTCCAGAGGAGTTTACTTCTAGTGGGTCGCAGCCATGACGAACAAGCAGTTTTGCAGTATTCAAACCATAGTCATCGTCCCATAATAACGACAGTGCAGTACAAAACAAAGGGTCCCTGACTGTGGTGTCGGCGTGTACGTTCGCTCCATTCTCGAGCAAGCAGCCAACTATGGGTGCTTTCGGTTGACGACTCATTGACTCCAACGCAACGCGCAGCAGGTCCGGAGATGGGGAAATACCAAGGGAAAGAAGATATTGTGCAACCGAGGGAAGACCACGTTTCACCGCAATGTGAAGCGGTGTTTCTCCGAAGGGGCTGACTTCGAGCGGATTGTATCCCTGACCCACAAGCAATTTCACGGTATCCAAAACCTCGTCTTCATTTTCATCCCATATCAGCGATAATGTGGCATGGAGCACGGGCTCTTCAAGAGTATGGGGAGGAATGTTAACTCCGTCCTTGTGCAAGCGGACAGTCGTTGATACTCTCATCTGCTGGTCCACTTCAACGCGTAGCAGGTCGGTAGCGGGGGAACCACCGAGAGACAGGAGATACTGCACAACTTTGAGAAAGCCACGTCCGACTGCAATATGAAGTAGGATTCTTTCAAGGGAACCGACTTCGAATGGATCGCAACCATGGCTGACAAGCAATTTCACAATATTCAGAGCATCGTCGTCATTCTGTGATGACCTCAGGGCAGTATAAAGCAAAGAATTTCTATCTGTGGTGCTGGCATGGACTCATTAGATCCATTTTCGAGCAGGCATCTGTTCATACATTACCTTACTTCGTCCTGCACATTCTCCGGCCCTGGGAGAGGAATGCTGAGAGACAGAAGGTATTGCACGGTCGAGAGAAAGCCACGTTTAACGGCGACGTGAAGTGGAGTTCCTCCATAGGAGTTGGGTTTGAGTGGATCACAGCCGTGACCGACAAGGAGCTTTGCAACGATCAAGGCCGTGATATCATGATTGGACTTCCGCAATGCAGTGTGGAGCATGGAATTTCCAGATTTAGTGCGGGCATGGATATCAGCTCCATTCTCCAGCAACAGGACGACCATTGATCCACGCTTCTGCTCGTTATCCAACCTCGCTGCAACCAGCAGCAGGTCGGAAGTGGGAGGAACTCCAAGAGAAAGAAGATATTGTACAACCGAGAGAAAGCCTCGTTCGACTGCGATGTGAAGTGGAGTTTCTCTAAAGAGGCTGGTTTTGAGTGGATCGCACCCATGATTGACAAGTAATTTGATGGCATTCAAGGCGTTGCTTTCATTCGACGATGACAACAATGCAGCACAAAGTACAGGGTCTCCACGTGCGGAACTAACATGAAAACTAGCTCCATTCTCCAGTAGCAATTTGATCATGGGCGGGGTTGTCCATCGACTGTGAGGCATAGAGCTGAGTGTGCCAAACAAGTCAGAAGGACGACTTCTTCCTGGAGCACCAAGAGAAAGGAGATATCGTGCGACAGAGACTTGGCCCCTTTCGACAGCAAAACGGAGTAAGGTCTCGTTGTGTGCGTAGCTAGTATCGACAACTTGGATAAATCTTCGCAAGATTTCTTTGACATCGTGTTCATAGGTGCTCTCGGTGGGCTGCAGACAACTGAAAACGCGCCCTGGTCGCGAGACTGTTTCATTGGGTGGGTCATTCGCGGCCTCCACGAAATCGTCTGTCTGTAGCAACATCCTGACGAGAGAAGATGGGGCGTAGCATTGTGGGTGTCGAAAGAACGAATCTGTAAACATATGCGAGGGTATGGCGCACCCATTCTGCACAAATAGAGTCGCCACAGCATAAGAACCACTTTGCAGCGCAACTTCGATGGGTAAAATCTGGAAGAATCCGTTGACCTCCCAACCTGCGTGGTTTAGTCTAGCACCTCGCCACATGAGAGTCCGAGCATGTTCTTCCTTGTTGAAATACGCAGCATAAACCAAGGGATTCATGCCATCCCTGGGTCTAAGTGCGGTGTCCCGGAGGAATGCTTTCAAAAGTGAATTCGGAGCGAAAGCCACAAGCACATAGAGCATGAGATCGTGCTTGGATGTGGGCCAGCTTGGTGTGGCGGAACCCATTATCCGTCCGGCAGATCGGCAGAGATTATCCCATCTCCCGGGATGCCGTCGGATACTAGCTGCGAGCGCATTGATGTCGTCCAGGACGTAACGAAATTGTGACCCAAGGTGTTGAAAGTGGTCGATAGCACCATCGAGCACATAGTCACGAACTGTCTCTGGGACCTCGCATAAACAGTCTCCACGTCCAAGTTGAGGGAAGACGCCCGGAGGGGAGTTGACGGAAATAGAAAGGTAGCGCATGCATGATCGCAATAACTGCAAATGGGCGTGTTCCCAGCGGATGTGGTATTGTGGTAGTTTCGTCAGAATCAACTCGCCCATAAGGTACTCCTGCACGAGATGTTTAATCGTACTCGGACATACGAGTCGACTATCGTAGCTCACCTTCACACTAAAATGAGACAAGATGATGACGCCCGTCCTCTCGTTGTATGTCACCAAACTCCCACACGCATCCAATAATGCCCCATTATGCATTGGCCCAGAATCGAGATCCAAACTTCGTGTCTGAAGGCTGATCGAAAGTACTTCAATCAGCTCAGTTATTCGCAGAGGTCGTAGCGCCGCGACGAGCCAAGTGAGGGCTTTTCGAAGTAGCCGTCCCTCCCGATGCTTCGTGTCAATCTCCAGGAGAATTCTCTCGTAAGTTTCATCAAGTCCCTCTGGGAGGTTGTTGAGAGCATTACGAACTTCTTTTCGGGTTACGCATCGGTCAAGAGTGTCTACGGAACACTGAACCCATCGAAACCTTGAGAATGGAGAGGATCAGTATCCACGATTCGGTCTTAATCAGAGGTCCATACATGCCGTCCGCCCTTTGATCCAAAACCCCGCAGATCTCGGCCTTGAACTCAACATCGAGGTCTCTTAGCCGGTGACGAACGTCTAGTTCCCTGGTGACATGTAGTCGGATATCTGCCGATAACTCGTACTCCATATCATCCATGGAGATGAACGGCAGACCAGAAAGGTCGCCCATGATAATATGCAGGGGTCGACTGGTCACGAAGAGCCGTACGTCATTCTTAATCACCATGAGGGCCTGGAGAAGCAGTCTGACATCCTTGCATTCATCGAGGGCGTCGATGACAACCAGAGGCTTCTCACTTGAAAGCATCGCCACGCGAGATGCGAATCCAGCAAGGGCATTGGCATTATTCCGCGTGGAACCACCTCGTTCCTTTGCCTTGATGAGGTCATCAAGCAAGCCTCTGAGATCGATGGTACTGTCACGAAGTTTACTCAACAGCTGGAAGAGAATGGAGCGCAACACCTCTCCAGCACTAGTTGACCTCTGGTTCCTAAAATCACAGTAGAAAAAGGCAAGCATTTCTCCTTTTCGTGGAGACGTTTCCAGGGAATCAATGACGGACGACCTAAAATTTTTTAAACACCTGACGGGCCATACAAAACCAAAACATACGCCAACACGGATTTCCCTGCCCCGGCTATGATCATGTCCAGGTCAGTGAGCGTGAGTGAACAAGAGCATCGAACGTCTTACGCTTGCCTCTCAACCACAAGAACGAACACTCCCCATCTCTCCACATCTTATACTGGGCTGTGTCAAATAGCCACTTGCATGTATCAGGTTGACGAAGAGCCAATGTATCATCGTGCTTTTCGGCGCAGTTCAACCCATCAACCCATCTCAAGATCTGTTCTAGTTTTGTCGCTAGGGAGATGAGGACTTGTTACGGGCAGGTGGATATCAATAAAGATTACCTTCGTCTTTCTTCTGCTTCTCGTTGACCATCGTCTCTTGTCTCCTGTCGTTGGTCGCATGTTCGCTGTGGTGAATAGCCGTCGCTGGTGTGGAACTGCTGAAAAGAACGTTCGAGTTAGCATGGTCCTTTGTGATATCATAAGATATACCTATCCTCCGTCAGAACGGCAACAGACAAACTAGGGTCCTGCCGCTGTTGAGAGTTGTCCCTGAGGTTTATCGTCACGCACGAGCCAACCCAGCGTTAAAGTAGAGGCTTACCAGATCTCTGTCGAGAACAAGAAATGAAAATATCCTTTGTGTGAGGCGAAATACTCTGCCATTTCCCTAACCTTGTCTTCGGTGTGTGCTGCTTGGTTTCTTCGGAAGATTTGGGACACCCATGAGTGTTCATCCTTCTGGAAGCACCTCTCCATCAGAAACAGCGTGTCCAGGCACTGCTGTGGCTCATCGGTGTCGAGCCAATCTTGTAACCTGATGTCGAATGCAGGGCCACCTGGAAGTGTTGACTTGCCCAGAACATCTGCGATACACTTGCATGCGACGGAAATCCTTTTCATCTCGTTCTCCAACTGGAAATGAGAGCGTTGAACACGACGCTTTTTCTTGCGATTGGCATAATCGTTAGCACTGGTAATGACTTTACTTGCGGCGGAAGCAATTTCGAGCAAGATTATGCGAGAGCGTTCCATGTGGAAAAAGTAAGGTGTTTCGCACTAACCGTTCAATGGCGCTCTTTTTGGAGATCACAGCTTGTATCATAAGTTTCTCGAGATAAGAATAGATATTGTTTGATCGTGGACATTGTGCATTCATGGGCTGGTCCCAGTACTGCTTTGTTTCGCGCAGATCTGGCTCCGACCAACCCATCATCGATCATCATCAACACCTGCGCCTCGAAAACGTCCATCCCTCCCACATCGTCTCACTCCACAACTCCAACCCCCTCTGGCTGGCCGTGTCACCCTTCTTAATCCTTTCTTCTGACTTGATGGGTAAGGGTATGGAATAAACGAGGGCGGTTGACGATTCGCCATCCGGCAAGTGCATGTCATGATGGCTCCTCCCCTTTGCTCTTCCTCTCTTCCCCATTCACTTCATGTCTAGATCGTCTGGATTAAACCATCCGCGGAAATCATGTTCGAAGTCGATACGAGGGCCGGGCCCGTGCCGTAGCAGGGCTTGCATTTCGAAATCGTCCAACGTGCTGGCCACGACTTGCATGAACTCGTTTGTGAGGACGTTTGCAGGAGGCAGCGACGTCATCGGTTGTGTCGCTAGGTTCAGTAGCGTATCATCGACAACATTAGAAGGAGACACAGTAATACTCGAGGTCGCCGCGCTCGGCGTTGGTGGCGCTGTGTTGACCTTCGGCTGTACTGCTGGCAATCGCTATTTATGATGCAATTCTCAATACGGGAAGACAAGGATTCGACTCGGTACTGACCCCCATACAAGGACTCATCGATGCCGGAGCGCCCGTGTCCATGTAGAGTGTGGCCATTGCGGGGGGATCGTGTGGTAGGAAGTTGTTTATGGGACCATCAGTCATATATCCCGACCCCGGTCGTATTATACCACCATTCATCGTCTGCTGCGGTTGATGAGGGAACACAGTAGGGGGTGGTTGATCCATGCCAACAGAAAAGCGCCTTAAGCGTAGCCTGTCTGCGAGAGAATTGGGCAGTTGTTCATGCTGTTTTGATACGACATTAAATTTTTGCCATTGGTAGCAAAAAGTAGGCAAAAACGCACTGCTTCCCCTGACGATGTAGGTTCCACTACCCGTGCCGTTGTGGCTGTCGCCCGGGCACTTGTGGTTGAAGTGGCATACCTTCAAGTTGAAAGCCCTTTCAAGAAGCTGTTTATGACCGCAGATAGCTGGCTTTAAGATGGGGGCTTCATTGCACAGGCGCCGTTAAACGAAGGTACACGAGTGTGGAGGGTGAGAAAGATTTGAAGATATCTGGATTTGGCACCAGTACACCCCTTTACATCAGTTCTTAACTGCCGTAGCACAAAGTACAAGGATGAGCTCTGAGATACAGACGCGACAGCAGACTGCGAGGTACAAATGTTACATTTGGGAATCTTAGTGAGATCTCATCCGTGTCACCATCAATAACTGTCGCCTTGACCTCCTCGCCGATCGAGAGCGAACCAAGTTTGTCCTCTGAAAGCACGGCGCAGGCGTCGTCGACAAAGTCATGACCTTGAGTGCGTCAGGCGCTCTGACGGGTACCTGAACGAGCCACGAATTATAATATGGCTAAGACCTCAACTGCGCACGGTGGGTCGTCTCATTCTTGGGATCCGTGAAGCGAGTCTCCGGAAGGATAGAGAAGCGATACGGTGGCGTGGAATTCAAAGAAAAAGTCAGAACTCAGAGGTAAACCTCCTGTCTTAGACGTTCATGTGGAGGTAATGACGTCAAGACCAGTACCGATGGTAAAAGAAATAAACGCACTGTATCACCGTCTGATATGCGTACGCGCCACTGATTCATTCTGGGTCTCGAAAGAATTTTTCAGAAAAAGATATCAGGGGGGATGACATCGTTACCGGACGTCGTTCTTCATACAACATGCCACTCGTTCTTTCATCTTGATGCGTGTCTGCAGAAGATGAATTGTGCAATATACTTACGCATGCGTAGACTTGACGCTGAGTATCATTGCTTGTATTTCGGCTATTGAATCACGAAAAAGGAACACCAAGACGAGCCTTGAATACGTCCAACTCGCTCCAGCGCCGCTGGTTTTCCGACGGTAATGCCAGTGCAGGTTGGGAGATGGGAAGCGACGAAGGTACCGAGAGACAGCCAACTTCAAATGGAATGGATGACATCACATTTGTCAACAATCAGAAAAGGAAAGCTCCCTGTCCCGTCTGTATCTTGATCTACAACCACCACCATGAGCCTCCGTCAGGATGTCCTCAGGTCACTGACCCTCACAGAGCTTGCCATAGAGCGCAAGCAAGCTCTATCAACCCGCAATTCCGATGAAGATTCTGACGACGAGCTTATTTACGTGGTGAGTGTCCTTCACCATTCTCATTCAGCACGCTCCTTACGATTGCGCAAGACATCCACTCCCGGGACACCTTCTCGATCTCGTGCACCATCGCGGCCAAGCTCCAGACCAGTCTCGCCCACTCGACGAGCAACCCCGCGGAATGCTCCGAGTGCAACCCCAGCGTCAAAGTCTCTCTCATCAGACCCATTAAAGGCCTTTCCCACTCAAATATCACAACGTGTATTCCGGTGGCTCTCAATACTGGACCTCGCTTCTTGTTCGAGAGTCTCGCGGAAATGGAATAAGAGTCAGACGCTCAATTATAGTGTGTGGTGCCGTGTGTTTGTGCTTCGGGTGCTGACGTTGACAAGTATGGTTTCAACACTATCGAAAAGAGCATTTTCAGGACGAGAGCTTGCCCCCGGGCAAGTGGACTAGAAGAGAGTCGAAGCAGAATTGGGTTTGTGCGCTCGTTACGGTTGATGTGTTGTCTGACCCTCGTCTAGCGTTTAACGTTTCTATCGACAAGTGCGAACAGGTCAACACCTTCGAGTCCGCTAGAGCGACCGTCGCCTTCCCGATCGGGATATCAGACACCCAAAGAAATCAACGAAGAGAGGTGGAGAACAGAAGAGCAGACCCGCCCAGGCAAAGTCGAAATGCGAGAAATGTACAAGGAACTAGGCGGTCGGAAGTCACGCAACAAGACGAAGCTGGGAAGTGCTGGCGGGTATAGAGACAAGACCGGTTGGATTGATGACTTTGAAGAGTAACATACGTGCAACAGTATCAGCACATAGATGGATACACGATCTAACGTTTTATATAGCATGGAACGATCGGCCATGTATTTCTGTCTGATTTAGTGGAGGCGCAGGTGATCATAGAGCGGTCATTATAACTAGAATGCTGCATGTAGTAAGAGTAGATTGTTCGAATGGTTTTAGGGACGGGGTAGTCTCACTGGCACATTCAGTTCGTCGGCTCGCTAGCATCAAGAAAATGTCCACACCAAATTCGAAACTGCAGCACGGCTCGCTTGTTCAACCCGGACTCGACGATGACACCCTACCCTCTCCTTCTGCCTATGGGCATCTACGGGTAGAGGTTCACGAGGACGCGATTGCCTTGGTAAGGTCGAATGCTGTGCTTGCCAAAAATGCGGACGTTTTCTTCACCCCATGTGTGGAAGATACGCGCTGGGTCTTCAGGTAAATCAAGCCACTCGCCACGGCTGAACTTTGTGTTGACAATTCACAGCGCGCCCAAATTCGTGCCTTACCGGGCTACCCTCACCTTGCTATAGGCGAGTGGATCAACGAGAACGATTTCGTGGTTCGTTTCACCAGTCCGTCATCGCACCACTTTATGTTTGACAACTTCCTAGCCCCGTTACAACGTTGCTCCAAACACAAATGCGCCAGTCATCAGACGGTCTCCCAATGCAGGTCCCCAGCCCGGGTCTGACTCCAAGGATGGCACCTCTACTCCTCTCGTGATGCAAACCATGCGCTGGGGGATTCACTACGGCAAACAAGATTCCAAGGGCTCGCGGGCGATTAATGCGCGCTCCGAAAATCTCATTGAAGGCATTGGGATGTGGAACAAATTCCGTGGAAAGAACCGCTGTATCATCATTTGCCAGGGGTACAGTACATACTCTTTTCTCACCGCCATACGACATGATAGACGCCAGCCGTAGGTACTACGAATGGCAGACTAAAGGCAAGGACAAACTTCCGCACTTTACCAAGCATCCCAACGGCAAAGTGATGCTCATGGCTGGTCTGTACGATGACACCATTGACAAAAGTATTGCTTCTCTCCGCTTTCGCTTTGCTCCAAATGCATTACCCCTGTTTCAGGTCAGTCGCAGCCAACGTACACGTTCGCCATCGTCACCACCAATGCAAACAAAGCGCTGAGCTGGCTGCACGACCGACAACCAGTCATCCTCTCTACCGAGGATGAGATCAACCGGTGGTTAGATACTTCGCAAACGTGGTCTTCCGATCTCGCTCGTTTACTTCACCCTTGGGAGGACGCCACAGCCCCACTTCAGTGGTACGTGCCTTGACGCGTCCTCGATTTGATCACCACGTTGCCCATTGCACTCCAGTTATCAGGTTCCAAAGGAAGTCGGCAAAGTTGGAAGAGAGTCACCCAAATTCATTGAGCCCGTCGCCGAGCGCAAGGACGGCATCATGGCCATGTTCGCCAAGCAAAAGTCGAAACAAGTCGAGGCATCGGCCAAACGCAAGCGTAGTTCCACGCCGACTGCCTTACCATCTGCCTCCAAAGCAGCAACCAAGACAGAGGAGCATGAAGAGAAAAAAGTGAAAAGGGAATGACACTGACGTCCAATGAACGCCCCCAAAATGGCGACTAATCCGCGTTCCTGTAATATACTGTACTACTTACTCGACTTATCGTCTGTCGATACACGTCTCTACGATGGCATCTATGTTGCACAGTACTCTGCTACTTTATTCATCGAAAAGTTACCACTTTTTGCTTCACTATTTTGAAAAGTTCAATTTGCGTTATTTTTGTGCTCGAAATCCAAACCCTCCGCCTTGAGTTCCGCAAGACCCATCCCTTCCAGCTTCTTGTCAAAGTCGCGTTGGCGATAGCCAGAGATGATGCGTTCCAACAAATCGGAGGTAGAAACGCCTGGCGTACGTCGGGTCGGAATAAATTGGCCTAAATATGACGCCCATCAACTCAGTTGACGCATCATGATGACGAGTGTCTCACCTCGTTGCTTCACAAATGCATAGACGTCGTCATGACCTTCGGAAACATATGGTACCTCATCATGTGCAACATAGTCAATCTTCCATTTGTCGAGAAACGCGGCATCTATGATCCAGGGACAGTCTGGGATGACTTCGTCAACCCAGCGACAATGCCGGACGGCTTCACATCTAAGCGACATGAGCAATGAAAATGATCGTTTTCGGGAATAACAGACCGTTCTGCGTGAGTCATGACGCAACGCGCCTTGTAAGCAGAGACGTCTTCGTCGGTGTTGACGCCAACAAGGAGGTGTACGTTTGGAAGAGAAAGCTTTGCTTGTCGAAGTTGCAAAGCATGCCTATTGTTTCGAGAATCAGAGACGAACGCAAACCAAGTCAAATAGTATCGAACCCGAAGTGGAAAAGATCATATACCCCTGAGAAGTACCTCAGCAGGAAATGGGGACCAGAACCGCAAGCGTCTCACCGTCGGCGAAAATGCGCACTGGTCTGTCGGTAGGAGGTGGGTTGATGCGATACGGCCGACCGGGCTCTCCGGCGATCGCTCTCTGCACAAAGGCCCGTATATCTTCTGGGGCAAGCGTGGCGGGATTGCAAATGGAAGGGGTTTCCGGGAGCGGGTCCTGTTGAGTCGGCGGCGGGGTCGGGTGCCGAGATGTGGAAGGAGAGGGCTGAGAGGTCAGGGTCGAGTTCGAGGAGGCGTGTTGCAAGTTGGGGTACAGGAACGCTTTGGACGCCTGGTGCTGGCCTGCGCCTGCTATCATGCTGGATTCGACGTCGCCGTCATAAGTTTGAGAGTCTGTGCCGTCGTCGGAGAGCATGCTCAACGCGAGCTGGTGCCTCGCACGGGACGGCAGCTTGGACGCATGCAGTGCATTCTGGGCGCGGTTTGCGCGGAGAGCGACGGGGAGAGAGACGGCGGAGCCTCCGTCGTCTGTTAGAGGGTCGTTGTCCTCTTCTGAGCTGTCCAAGGGTGAGGAAGACTTCCAGAAGATAAAAAGGCGACTTACGCATCGTAGGTAGGCGAGTCAATGGGATGCGGATATTTGCCAAAGGAGCGCTTCGAGTGGAGCGTCTTTTTGTGGTGGTGCAGTAGTTCGGTTGGTGACTCCATTGTGGGTGGACGAGTTCAACTCTCACGGAATGACCGACTTCCCAACTCGGAGACCTCTCGTCGCCTCTTTGCTCGCCCTCGCGGCAGTGTTCGCAGTAAGTAATGCGCCTCCAACCCAAGACTATGCCCTCTGCTCCCCGGGCGGTAAAATATACACGGTCGACGCCGCCCATCCCAATGTCGAGTGCATCGTCGTCAGCAGCACCACCATTGTAGACGTCGGGAGTCTCGGTGCGTCCACCCAATTTACTGTTTTGCTCTCTGACTCGGCGCAGTGGACGTCAAGGCACGTTGGCGTACGCGATATGCTCGGAGTCTCGTCAACTTTCAGATTCCATGGCCACTTGACTCCCTGCAGCCCTCCTTACCCATTTCATTCGTGGATCAAGACAGCATCGTTGTTCCGGGCCTCACAGGTAGGCCACCTTATGACCATCAGTTTGACTGCGATGTCCACCATTGTTAGACGCCCATGCGCACGTGTTGCTATACGGCCAGGCGAAGAACCTTGACCTTACTGGTTGCAGGTCCAATCAAGGTATTTTCCTACATTTCTGGTGCCCCGCGACCCAAACCGATGGCGCAAAGAGGTGTTGCAGCGAGTTGTCGACCATGTCAAGTCACACCCTGAGATTCTAGCCGATCCAACCCGCTGGATCGTGGGCATGGGATGGGACCAAAATCTGTGGCCAGACGCCCAGTACCCTACTGCTGTCTGTATCCCTCTCATTCACCGGACCTACCCTATCTGAACAATGCCAGGACGCCTTTGACTCAGAACATCTGCTTAGAGGTCGCCGAATCTACCTAGACCGTGTTGATGGTCATGCCGCATGGGTTTCCAACCGTGTGTTGCAGTTGATGGGTGAACTACCTAACCGGGTCGACGGTGGACTCATCATCCGTGACTCGTCTGGCAAGCCTACAGGTAAGC
This sequence comes from Xanthoconium stramineum, assembly GCA_038090315.1. Lineage (NCBI taxonomy): Eukaryota > Fungi > Basidiomycota > Agaricomycetes > Boletales > Boletaceae > Xanthoconium > Xanthoconium stramineum. The sequence goes on from JBBPMO010000033.1 coordinate 67,852, forward strand.
CTGTCTCAATTCTGATTTCAGTCGACGGGACTCATGGCGTCCAGGCATTTTCGTGGACAACGCAATGTCCATTGTTCCGGTGCCACCCCCAACGAAAGCACAATTGCTCGATTACTTTGACAGAACGGTGAAGGACGCCCACTCGGTCGGCTTGACCTCCATCCACGATGCTGGCGCACAGCCTCACATGGTCGAATTCTTTCAAGAGTATGTTATTGAAATGTTTACCACATCCTCTGATTTCCGCCCAGGTACGCCTCGACTCGGAAACTTCCTGTACGTACCTCGACCGCTCGGGTTCGCATATGCTGGAATTCCTCATAGCTCCGCCTCTATCTTATGGGCACCATTGAGTCTCAAGAATATTGGGGCAAGAACATAACTCGACTCGTCGACTATGGTATCGCTGCGCGCCTCAATCTTCGCAGTGTGAAACTGTTCGCCGACGGTGTGTCTCAGACGACCAGGCATTTTCAGATTCGAGCGACTGACACCCATTCAAGGTGCGCTTGGCTCCTTTGGCGCAGCGCTATTAGAACCAGTTCGTATCGTGTTCAACTGTGGAATTAGTTTATAATTCGGCCAAACAGTACTCTGACGACCCGACGACCGACGGACTCATGCTCTTACAACCACAAATCTTGTCAACCTTGGTGAAACGATTCTGGGAAGATGGTTGGCAAGTGGTACGTACCCAATTCTCTGCATCTTTGACAACTAAACCAACCGGCACAGAATATCCACTGTATCGGCGACCGTGCCAACCACGTCGTGCTCGACATCTTTGAGGATATCTTATCTCGTTCGGAACATGGAACTGCAGCAGAACGACGTCCGCGCATCGAACATGCGCAGATCATGACCCTCGACGACCTGGAGCGAGTTGGACGTCTTCAAGGTTCGTCCTGGTGTCTTTGCTCGTTATTTGACAACTGAAATACATGCAGTGATACCTAGCGTCCAGCCCACGCATGCGTAAGTATATCACACGATTCACTCTCTACGGACATTCATCAAGATGACAGAACGAGTGACATGTTGTATGCGGAACGACGTCTGGTAACGATATCATTCTGCCTGGTTCCCCTTTTCTGAAAAACTCTTCGCAGGGTCCAGGGAGAATCAGAGGCGCGTACGCATATCAGACGATGATCCAGTGTGTTTATTTCTTTTACGATCTATACTGATCTTGACATATTGTTGCCGTCCAAAGAACGTCCAAAACAGGAGTCCTACCTCTGGGTTCCGACTTTCCCATTGAAGGCATCAACCCTCTGTTGGGATTTTATGCCGCTGTATCGCGTCTCTCTCCTTCCGGAGACTCGCCTCACGGATCCCAAGGATGGTGCGAGCCGTTGTGCGCGGTTGTCGTCTAACCCACTGATTCGCAGCTCGTTCTAGGTACTCGTCAGAGCGCCTGACACGGGCACAAGCGCTCAAAGGCATGACTCTAGATGCAGCCTACGCCGCGTTTGCGGAGGACAAACTCGGTTCTCTTTCGATTGGCAAGAAGGCTGACTTTGTGGTCCTCGATCGGGATATCATGACCGTGCCAGTGTCGCAAATCCTAGAGACCAAGGTCAAGGCGACGGTTATTGATGGCGAGGTGGTTTATGGACACTTATGAGCAGGTGACACAAATGAGACACTAACCGCCTTAGCCCTGATTCCCAGTTGTAACAGATCCTGCATGTGGTGTTCCAATCCCAATCGTGATATCCATGTATTTTGGTTATAGCATCAGCTGCCAAAGAATGTAAAGATCTGAATAGTATGATTGAATTTGTTTTGGGGTTGAACTAGGGTGCTTCAACAATTTCATGTGGAAAGAGAAACCAACATCATTCTTAAGTGTTTTCATGTTCCTGGATCCAAAGGGACAGGTTTTGAATACCACATATGCCCATTATTTACTGCCCAAAAACATGATTGCAGCCACTCCAATCCATTTCCATCATGCTGGGAATTGCCATGCCATTACCCTATTGTACAAGGTGATTCAGAGATGTCATATGCACACAGTAAGAGGGAGAGCACACACATGTTATGTCAAGTGGTTATCCATTCCCCAAGAGGTTAATGTTTAAAGATTTGGTCTGGTCTGGTCTTTTGGCCTTTTTGGAAAGACTGAGACTGAACTGGTCAGAAGAGGTTCCAGACTCATTTAGGACTGGATTGTGATTGCTTGGACTAGTTTGGACTAAAATCATTATTTCTCCTATAATTCTGTGGGAATTCTGCTTTGTATTGGTGGGACAAAATGTACTGTAGTACCCACTCTTTGCTTTCTATTGACCATTGGATCAAAGGAGATGAGTGTTTTTGCATCACATGTCATTTTCAGAGTGACCAACCAGAATATACTATGATATGAAATCCAATAAAATAGTTAAAAATATGAAAAAAAGTAGACATAGTCCTGAATAAGTATCAATAATTGAGAAAGTTGAGCATGCTGTGCCATCAATGCATCAAAGGGTTTTACCTTGGTGAATCCTGGATTTGTGCACTGCCATGAGTGGGGGTGGGCCCATCATGAGCTTTATTGTGCTATGGGCCCATGCATTGACTATACATAGCTCTTGTCATCACAATTTGTACTGATTTACCTATCACATTTCCTCTTTCCTCTTAACATCAAGTTTGTCTCTTTCTAGTCTTTGAGGTTCTGTTTGCATGTGTTACTGCCATGGATTCTGGTAATCCTAACATTAACTCAATGTTACCATACCTCTATTCAAGCATGCCAACTTCTACCATTCCTGATCTGTTGTCCTCTCCTGTTGGCAGTCCTAAAATTGTTAAACCTCAATCTTTCAGTGGAGATAGAACCAAATTTGTTGATTGGTTCCATCATGTTAAGATGTACTGGGCATATAGCTTCAAAATAGTATAGTGTCTGAAATGGTGCATGTAATATGGATAATCACATGCACTTGTAATAAGTAGTATAAAAAAGGAGGGCTGCCTTGATGACAGCCCTTCATCTAATTTACCTATACTCTACATATCATTGAAGAATCCTATATGGTTCATTTCATCAGGGTGATCTTGAGTATAGTAAGGTAATCCACCTTTTACAATTTTTTGAAGTGCATTTACTTTGATTTGTACAATGAGCTGCACTGTCACTTGTAGTCACATGCAAATTACAGCAGCAAAGCTGCCCAGAGGTGAGGGTGATCCCCCACTGAATGATAATAATTGTCAATCTGCAAAAGGGCCTTCTAAGGCCTGAAAAAATACTAAGAAGAAAAAAGAAGCCCAGGCTCCACAAACAGCTGGTGCTGGAAACACTGGCCAAGGATCAAGGGCTACTCAGCCTGAGAAGGAAAGGCTAATGCCTGGAACCCTCCAGACCTCCCAGATGCTGGAAAGTACCAAGAGGACTACAGAGAGAGTTGCAGAGGCTGTAAATGGCCTGCCCCAACTCCTCAACCTACAAAGCATGATAACTCAAGGATCTTAACTGATCTGTTTTCTCATCCAAGGATTGAAAGTCCTCTTATTCAGGTTTACACAGAAGGTGCTGCTCCAGTACTGAGGATTCAATTTGGGAATGAGATCCCCATGGATCCTTGACTGGCCCTAGCAACCATAAATGATTTCCTTGACAGAATTTGGCACCAATGGCTGAATTGCAGTCAAGGCTTGAAGATGTTCTACAGTCATGGAATTAATCCAGGGCTGCATCAAGCTACAGTTATTGACTGAATAAGGTGGGTGATAGTTACCCAGGAAGTTGAGGAGCTGACCAGTAGGGCTAGTAGCCTAATAATCATTCCTCTGATATCAATTCAAATAGAGGGACAACAGTCCCAATACTTCTCTAGTACTCCTATAAGAGGTGAAGGACCCTCAAGGAGAGACTGAGATATGCCTATGGGTGCAGGAGGTAGTTAGGGCAGATTAGCCCCAAATATGCCAAACTGTCTGGCATATCTATTTGGACAAAACTTGGATATAATCTGTCATTTATATGGAAATCATTAAGGAGCTGCAATACTCCATCAAATGATATAGGATTGTGCTGTTGCTATTGGAAACAGGACTCCAAGTCCCAGACACCAAGACAGTGATGGAGAGAATGAAGTCATTCATTGGTACTGAAATAGAGAAGCAGATCCTCCTCAAGGCAAATATCCAGGAAAAGGAGGTCCTTTAGGAAGAGGTTCTTCAGGAAGAGGCCCTTTAGATGGAGGTCCTCCCAATAATGATGATGATGAGAGTGATAAGCCAACCAATAACAAGGATGATGGTGGGGGACTGTTATGATTATTTTTCTTTCTCATGTTTTCTTCCTCATCTCCATAGTGTGTCATCCTTATTTCCACTTTGCTCCTCTACATGAGGAGGTTGATCATTAGCTATTTGCTGTTGATCCTTTATCTCTTCCCTTGTTTCTTCCACTCTAGTACTACTTCTCTTTACAGGACTATCCTCTTCTCTGATTACTTCTCTCATAGTAGTCACATGTTTCCATCCTTCCATTCAGTTCTACACCCTTCTGGTTAGGTAATCCATAGTACTTAATACCTGCATAGCCTGTACTTCCTCCTTATTCTTGTTCTACACAATAACAGTGTCAGTCATGCAATCCACAACTCATCTGGTTGTGTCCTAGTCCCTTTGTTCCTTGTCCTTAACCTTGAAACTTCTCTGAGGATGCAGTGTCTTTTCATAAGTACCTCCCTCAGAGTAAGTGAACCCCAGACTTTAGACACAAGTCTGTCAACTCATGTAACAAAAGAACAAGAATCTCCTTCTGTCCCTTCTATTTAGGAGCAGGACCATTCCAGCCCATCCAAGATTTTCTTCCAATGATCCAAGAGAGTTTTTTAAGCTTCTGGTGATTTAGAAGAAATCAGAACACCCCAGAACCCTTTGGACATTGCAGTCACCCCTTGAACACAGTCACCCACCAGACCCATCACTCCAATGGACTCCTCATCATCAAAAAGAATTTTAGAACATCAATACTCTGCCAACCCAGCATCCCCACCCTCATCACCCAAGCACATTGCCTTCTTGCTGTCACAGAATTTGTCAGCATCTATGATATTCCCTACATCTTCCTCTCCCCTGATGAACCACCCCATGTTTCTCTTGCAGAATTCCTCACCTCCCCAGATTGGTTTCATAACCTTTCCTCTTTCATTCCCAACACCTTGTTCCCTTGGATGAAACTCCATTTCCATTTCTTCCTATTTCCAATCCTCTGCTGGTTGATTGGACTGACAGTTTTCATTCTGTTCCATTCCTATCTTGTATGCTTTCTCTTTTTAGACTTTGCAGCTACTGTGCAACTGTGCTGCAACACTCTTCTGATGTTCCATTATTATACCACTTCTCTTTCTCAATTTCTCATTGGACAGCTCCTTTCCTTAGTTACTATCTCTTTATTGGGTGGCTCATTTTCCCTTTATATCTCATGGTCCATGCACTGCCCTTGTATAGTATATAAACCCCTCTCTCCTGTATCTTGCTCCTTAGCTAGTTCTATGCAATTCAGCCTAGTTTCTAGTTTCCAAGGTTTGCCTTGAGACCCCTCTCATCTAAAGCCTTCCTTTGCATGGAATGGCTCTCTTAGGACATTGCAACTCTTTGTGAGATTCTCTCTAGGATACTCTTCTTGATATGAACCACATTTGGCAGGAGATTACTCATAGCCACTCTCTGCAAGTCAAAGCTTACTTGAAAGACACTCTCGACACAGATCTGACTGGAGATTACTTTAAAGACACTCCTGGTATATAAATGACCACTAGTGACTAGGCCTAAATGCAAGAAAAGAACTAACTCTTCAAATTACTCCAGCTACCATGCCAGGAGTACCACCTCTCACTAGGCAACAAATTAGGCTAGAACATCTTTTTGCCCAAAACTCAGATTTCTCATCCAAAACCAAGCCTGAGGAAAGTTCCCCTGAACTTAAAGAGCCACCTGTTAGGGTATCACCCACCATGCCATCCCCTTATCAATGAATCACTGGTTCTCAACAAAGAACCCCATTGCCTGCTCTCCATACCACCTGCTCCAGCACAATCCAACCTTCCAGGCTCTTCTGACCCTCTACTTCCCTCTTCTACTCCAATCCTCCAACTGAGCTCATCCAATTGATCTCAGTTGATCCCACTCTGGAACAACTCCCACCCCCTGAAGTTCCTATACCTCCCAAATACCAATCTTCCTATGCCCAGGCCTCTTTCAAAGAACAACAAGCTCTAGTAACAGCATATCTTCAAGAACATTCTCCTGTGCAACCAGACAACAATGATGACACTATGCCTGAACTAAAGGCTGGGCTACCTGGAAACTTCTCCAGAAAAGAAGAAGATGCCAATCTATGGCTATTCATGACAAAAGCATACTTCACTATGAATCCTTTCCTTTACAAGGAGAAGAACAAAATCCTGGCATTCCTCAACAAAATGGATGTGGGATGAGGCTGATCCTTCACTGAAGGATGGCTCATGAGATGTGCCAATGAAACTATCAAAGACAAAGATCAGACATTTACCAAAATCAAGGCTGACTTCATAGAGAAATTCCCCTTTGATCAGGCCTTCAAAGCCTGACACACCCTGGTGCACATGTGAATGGAAGATGAACCCTTCAAAGGGGACTTCCACAAGTTCAAATCTGAGTTTGAATTGAGGTGGCTCGATCTGGAGTAACAGACAAGCATATCCTAAAAGACATGCTTGAAAGGGCAGTTTCTGCCAATCTGGCCTTTAAAATGACAGCCCTACTTGAAGAACCAAAGATTCACAAAGAGTGGCTTCACAAAGCTGGTCAATTCTATGATGCAGCCATCTGTATATGCAAACTATGAGGAGGAACCAACTACCTCCCTCCCTTGGGATCCAAGGAATCATCTCAGGATCCAAATGCTATGGATATCAACCAGATCTACTTAACTCCGGTACAGAGGGCAGAACACATTTGAAACAACAAATGTTTCATCTGCCACAAGATCAGGTGTTCTACCAAAAACAACCCTGGAAATTGAGGATGAATTCCAATCTGTTCCTACCTTTCCCACAATCAACAACCCCATAACATTTGCACCCTGACACCACACCACCAGTCCCAATCAAAGTCCCCAAGACCCAACCAATCAACAAGGTTGCATTTTACTTGAATGTAATGTGAACCAACTTGAACCTCTCCAACCAGGAAGTTCTTAGATTGCTTCAGATCATCTTTGATGATATTCTAGATGAAACTGGTAAGCAAATAAACACACTCTGCCTTGATGAAAATCCTACTCCTAACCAATAGGATTTTTGAATGGAGGAAATGTTTTGACATCATTTTCCTTCCAAATTAGACAAATCTTTGTAACCAGTAGAAACTCTCAATCTATGAAACTCCCTGTTTCCCTCTACCATGGTTCACTTGGACAAATTGTTGACTCCCCTTTTTGACTCTGGAGCAACAGGATGTTTTATTGATCATGACTTCATTGTCAAAAACCATTTGCTCAAAGAATGACTCACCTCACCCATCTATGCACATAATGCTGATGGCACCCCCAACCAAAAGAAAATGATACACTTTCAAACCAAACTTACTCTCCAAATTGGAGAGAAAGAAGAAGAACAATGGTTCTACATCATCACCTAGGGAACAACAACATTATCCTAGGACTGCCTTGGCTTTGTGATGCCAACCCCATCATAAACTGAACCATCAGAAGAATACACCTTCCCTCTGGACAAAATGTCCCTCAACATGACTCCCCTGATGCCATCTACCAATGGTACTTAGTTTGTTACCTCAAAATGGACCCAAATGAGAAACTTGAACAATTATACCTCCAGTGAATCAAACACATACCTGTCCCAAGTTTGACATCCAATGGGGGTATAACAATATTCAAATTTGGAAAGAGGATCAATGGAAAGCAGCATTCATCACCCCCATGGGACTGTTTGAATCCACTGTCATGTTCTTTGGATTTTATAATGCTCCCCCTATGTTCCAAATGTTTATGAATCACATCTTTGCAGATATGCTAAGGGAGAAATGGCTAAAGATCTACATGGATGATCTAGGGATCCACACAAAGGATGATGTTGCCCTCCACCATGAATGCACTCAATGAGTGCTTCAATGTCTTCAAGAACATGGACTATCAATCAAACTCTCCAAATGCATATTCAATGCCCCTTGCATGGAATTCTTGGGCATGATCATTAGACAAGGAGAGATCAAGATGGACAAGAAGCTGGAAGCCATAAAAGAGTGGAAACCCTCTACCTCAGTCAAAGGGCTTCAGTCATTCACTGGATTTGCAAACTTTTATAGGAAATTCATCCCAGACTTCTCCAACATTGTTGCCCCCCTCAACCTGCTCACTTGCAAAGGAGAACCCTGGATCTGGATGCAACTTCAACAGGAGGCCTTTAAATGACTCAAACACATCTTCTCCTCAACCCCTGTCCTTTGAATCCCAGATGTGACCTGACCCTTCTTCATCATGACAGATGCTTCATTGTTAGCAGCTGGAGCTGTCCTTATGCAGGCAGATGAAAATTCAGATCTACACTCCTGTGCCTACTTCTCCTGTACCTTCTCCTCTGCCCAATAAAACTATGACATCTACAATCATGAACTCCTTGCAGTAATCCTAGCCCTGGAAGAATGATGTCAGTATCTTCAAGGGACCACACACCCTGTCATCATCATCACCAACCACAAAAACCTCTCCTATATCAAAGACCCTCAAAAGCTGTCTAGACAACCAGCCAGATGGCCCCTCTTTCTCCAGGACTTTGACCTGCAATGGCAGGTCACTCCTGAAACCAAAATGGCCCCAGCAGATGCACTCTCAAGACAAGATCATGTAGACACTACTCAAGACAGTGAAGAAACAGCCATATGTCCAGAACCCATTATCATCCAAGCACTGAATCTCACCTTAGCTTGGAAAATTTGATCCTTCACCCAGTCAGACCCCCTAGTCCTTTGAGCCCTTGAAGCCCTTCAGTGGAATTCTCCCCTATTCCCTCACTCATCCAAGGATGACTGGCATATGACCAACAGTCATTTATACTTCAAAGGTCAAATATATATTCCCCCACACAAGCAACAGACCATTGTATGCTCTATACATGATTTTTCCACCACTGAACATGTGGGATGCTTCAGAACAAAAGCCTTGTTGGAACAGGACTTCTGATGGCCAAACCTCTCCTTGTTCATCAATGCTTTCATCTCTGGATGTGCTATATGTCAATAAAACAAGGCCAATCACCATCCTACCCACCTCTCACTTGCCCCTATTCCATTAGCCTCACCCCTACCCTTTAAACAACTCTCAGTTGACTTGATTACAGATTTACCTTCCTCAAATGAATATGACTTATTGATGGTCATGGTCAACCATGGCCTTACAAAGGGGGTAATTCTCATCCCTTGCTCAAAAACCATAGATGCAGCTGATGTGGCCAAACTTTTTCCTTTATCATGTGTTCAAACAATTTAGACTCCATGACTCCCTAATATCTGATAGAGGCCCACAGTTCATGTCTGCCTTCACTAGGAAACTAGCCTGACTTCTCCACTATGATGTCAAACTCTCCATGACATACCACCCTCAAACTGATGGACAAATTGAGCAGACCAATCAAGAGATTGAAACATATCTCTGTATCTTTTGTGCTAACAACCCTTAGAAATGGATGGACTTCCTTACCACTGCTGAGTTTCATCACAACTCCATCTCTCACAGCTCCACAAAAGTTTCACCCTTCTCCTTGCTCCATGGATATGAACCTTGGGTGTATTCACCCCTAGGAAAGACCTTTATTCTTGCTCTAGAGAACTGCCTAACTACCCTGGAAGAAGTCCAAAAGGAGGCTCTGGCTGCACATGAAACAGCTTGTCAGATCATGAAAGAGTGAAACACTTGGAACTTCTCTCCTTGGAAAGTTGGAGATAAGGTGTGGCTGGAAGCTACAAATCTCTGTCTCAACTATCCCTCTAGGAAGTTAGCTCCCAAGCAACAAGGACCCTTTGAGATTTCCCATGTTCTATCTCCACTCACTCATTGCCTCTGTCTACCCATCACCTGGAAAATACATGATGTCTTTCATGCTTCCCTTCTTTTCCCTTACAAGGAAACCAAAGCACATGGTCCCAACTTCTCTAAACCTCTGCCTGACCTAATAGATACCAAGGAAGAATATGAAGTCAAATGGATTGTTTCACATCAGGGCACTTTGGGACATCACAAGTAGTATTCCAAAGTTTGGTTACAGACTGGCAAAAAGACCAGCAACCAAACTGGATGCAACTGGATGCAACCAAACCACAGTTGCCCATCAGCAAATCAGCAAATTTGACACAGTGTGTCATAGCTGCCACAGCTGTGACAGGCAGCTAAGCAGATCATGTCACAGTGGTACAGCACATCACAGCATTGGTATGGCACAGGGTCACACTCCAGTAGTGCTACAGTAGTTACAGTATGTATTAGATACTAAATCCTAATAGAGTGTACACTTTATTTTCTAATATGCTGTGGACTTAGGAAAAATTTGCCATGCATGTCACATGCTCCATGTTCATTTCCCTCTGTGACTTGCTCACCTTCCACCCAAACTGCATCCATTCAATCACCACCACTCATCTCCTGCCTTCACCAGGTCATTTCAAGCACAATCACTCATGTCACATTCCAACCATGTCCTTTTGAGCCCAACTGCTTGTTCCACCTGACCACTGGTCTCTCATCTCCACCAGGCCCTTTGAAGCCTAGCTGCTTGTCTCCTGCCTCCACCAGGTCACTTTGAGCACAATTGTTCACCTCATGCTCTAACTATGTCCTTTCAAGCCCAGCTGCTCATCTTCCACCTCCACCATGTCCTCTCAAGCCCAATTGCTCATCTCTGACCCAGCCATGACCTTTTGGGCCTGACCACTCATCTTCCACCCTCCCCAGATCTTTTCAGGCCTAATCACTCATCTCCCACCCTCCCCAGGTCTTTTCAGGCCTAATTACTCATCTCTGACCCAACTGTGTCCATTTGAGCACATTCACTCATCTCCCACTTACACCAGGCCCTTTCGAGCCCAGCCACTTGCCTTCCACCCAACCACATCAATTCAAGCATGACTGCTTGTGTCCCACCTCCACCATGCCTTCCTAGGCCCAATTGCTCTTCTCTGACCCAACTGTGTCCATTTGAGCACAACTGCTCATCTCCTGCATCCACCAGGCCCTTTTGAGCCCAGCCACTTGCCTCCCACCCAACCATGTCAATTTGAGTGCAACCACTCATATCCTATCCTCTACCAGGCCTTTTCAGGCCTGATTGTCTGTCTCCAACCCAACCATGTCCATTGAGTGCAACCACTCACCCACATCCACCTGGCCCTTTTGAGCCTGGCTGCTTTACCTTCCACCCAACTGTTTCAATTCAAGCACAATCACTTGTCTCCTGCCTCCACCATGTTGTTTCAAGCCTGACCACTTGTCTCCCACCCCTACTACATCAATCTGAGTGCAGCTGCTTGTCTCCCTTTCCCACCACATCAATTCAAGCCTGACTGCTCATGTCCCATACATCATGTCAATTCAAGTGCAATCACTCATCTCCTATCTCTGCCACACCTTTTTGAGCCCAGCTACTTTGCCTCCCATCCAACAATTTCAATTCAAGCCCAACCACTCATCTTCCACCCCCACCATGTCAATTTGAGCACAACTGCTCATGTTCCATCCCCACCATGTCAATTTGGGCCCAACCACTCCTCTCCCTTTTCCACTATGTCAATTTGAGCCTGACTGCTTGTGTCCCACTCCCACCTTGTCAATTTGAGTGCAATTGCTTGCTCCTACCTCTGCCACACCTTTCAAGCCGGTTGCTTTGCCTCTCACCCAACTGTGTCAATTCAAGCACAACCACTCATCTCCAGCCTCCACCATGTTGTTTCAAGCCTGACTGCTCATCTCCCACCCCCACCATGTCAATTCGAGCACAACTGCTTGTGTCCCACCACCACCATGTCAATTCAAGCCTGATTGCTCATCTCCTACCTCCACCACATCTTTTCAAGCCTAACCACTCATCTCCCACCTCAACCATCTCAATCTAGGTGTGAACATCAGCACCAGTGCTCATTCCCTGGCCCATAGACAGGATGCCAAGGAGGATCACCAGGAGAGGGATCAGGGGAGAAAATGTATATAGTTTTTTTCATGTACAGTAATAACTTGAAATCAAAATGTGTACTTATTCTACCACTGGTGCAAGTTGTGAAAAGGGAAAAATAAAAAAATTATGTGCACTATATCATACTATACAGCTGTGACACTGTCCAGTGGGGGACCTTACTGTGGTGCTGTAAGTGCTATAAGTGGCTGTACAGTGCTGTACAGTTACTTGACAATTTGCTGATGGGATTGGCCTGGTCCTGACCAAACCTTGGTTGGTTGTGGTTGCCTTGCTTTTGTGCAGGTGCAAAGACCAGTTGCCTTCAAACTGGTGATTAGATTATTATTATTCATGACTATTCTACTACAATGGGTAACTACACTGAGATGAGGGTGAGTGTGAGCACAAGGGTGAGCATGACATGTCATTGTGGTTATGGTCCTTGTGGTTGTGTTGTCATGATCATGAGGAGAGTGGGTGGGACAAGGATGGGTGGTGATGCTGTGTTGTCATCATGGTTGTTATGAAGTGGGTGAGGAGTGAGAGGGTGAAAGGGTGAAAGGGTGAAAGGGTGACAGTGATGGCAACACACTGTCATCATCATGGTTGTCGCTGTTGTATTGTCTTCATTGTTGTGTCACAGTTGTCACATCATTATCATCATATCATCAATATTGTCTTCATTAGTATGTCTTTGTTGTTGTTGTTGTCATGTTGTCATGAGAAGAGGGTGAGGGTGAGGATGAGCACAGCACATTGATGTCAACATTGCTGTGGTCATTGTGGTCATTATTGTCATTGACACCAAGGGAAGGGAAGTGGGGGCAAGCATGAGCATTGACGTTGTTGTTGTTGTGTCATTGTGATTGCATCAAGGGAAAGGGAGTGAGGGTGAGGATGAGTGTCAACATTATTGTGGTTGTGGTTGTGGTCATGGTCATGTTGATGTCAGCATTGTGTTAATGTTGTTGAGGGAAAGGAAGTGAGGGCAAGGGAGGGAGTGGGTGAGGATATCACATTGACACTACCATTGTCAAGGGGAAGGGGAGAGGGTGTAGGTGTTGTTGTGTTGTTGCCATCATTGTTATTGAGGGAAGAGGAGAGGGAGAGGGCATCAACATCAAAGTCGACATTGTTGCATTAATGCATTGTCATTGAGGGAAGGGAGAGGGCATAGGTGTTGATGTTGTTGCATTGTTGCTGTCATCACCATTGTCCTATCGTGGGCAATGGCAAGAAGGAGAATGGCCAGGCAAAAACAAAGATGAATTGTCTGTTTTGGTAACTGATTTCCTGACATGTTGTGTTGACAGTGGTTGTGTCTTGTATCAGTGCAGGGTGATTGAGATGGGTGGTGGTGGTGGTACATACAGTGGCTGTATCTTGTGTGGTGCATCATCATAATTTGTTAGATCTGAAATAAAATCAAAAAAAAAAAACATGCCATCCTAGAAAAGACCAGTTGTAACCATTTATGCAACTGCATGCACAGTCTTGATCAGTTGCAGTTACGGTTGCCTAGTTTTGAAGATTTGCAAAGACCAATCCAGGTCCAGTTGTGCCCAAAAAGGGTAAAAAACCAAACTGGACCAGACTTCAAAACACTAGTCACAAGTACCTGACTGCATGGAAAGGATATCCATTGTCAGAGAATGCTTGGGAACCCAAGTCAAAACTCCAACATGCATTGAAAATCTTCAACACTTATAAGAGGACCCACCAGCTCAGCTACTTAAGACAAGAACATGCCCTTCATCTCAGAACATAACAACTCCCTCCCCATCAGACCTGACATCCCCTGGATTCTCAGACTCACCATCTACCAACTTAAGTTCCTTTGACAACATGATCTCCCTCTATCTCATGCCAAAGAACACTCTTTGTTATGGTCAGTTACTTAGATGGTTACACTTTCTTGATATGTGTATTGCACTCCTGCCTTTTTCCCTTAGGACTTACCTCGTATACAGAGGACCGCTACACTTTCACCCTAGGTCCCAGTTTCTTTTCCCTTAAGCCCATTCCTGAAGGTGACCCTACCCCTGTTCTGCCCCTCCTTTTCACTTCCTGAGTGGGGTAGGGCTTCTCTGATTGATCATTACTATGTTCATTGCTTACTTGCTTGACTCGTGCAGACAGCCTCCTCTCCTCTAGATAGTTCTTTCATACTATCTCCATGTCCCCTCTGATTCATCCTGTTCTACAATGTTTCATAGCATTCTATGCTGACATGTCCCATATTACTTATACCTACCTGCCACTGTATTTGTCCCTTACACTTATTCTACACAATACAAGGTATCTTGCTGCATCCAAGTCTTACCTTGAGTCCCCTTGATACAACCTTGTCCACTAGATTCTTTAAGGATGTTGCGTCTCTTTGTGAGCACCTCCCTTACAAGAACGTCCAAGTCGCTCTAGTCAGCAAACTCCTTTCACATAACAAAAGAATAAGTGTAACCTCTGGTCCCTCCTATCTAGGAGCAGGACCCACCCACCCTCACTACCATTTCCAGACAACGTTTCCACCTTAGCCAGGATCCGAACACCATCAACCCAGATCCAAACCCTAGTAACCCCCTTGATGCAGTAGTCACCCCTTAGTTACCTAGCACCTCTTTACCCCATGTCCTGACATCAGTCAATCCAGCAACAATTGTTACCCCAATCCCAGTTCCCCCAGTAAACCCAGTCAACCCCATGAACCTTATATCTACCCAGCCTTTGACTGGGACCTCCACCTCTACAGGGGAGATCAAGACAGCCTTACCCACCCCATTTTCTGCCAAACCATCTGAAGCCTCATGATGACTCAAGGCCATGAAAGCATACTTCTCTATCAATCCAGGAATTTACTCCTTGGATGAAATCAAGATCACCCTCATTCTTAGTAAAATGGGCACTGGAAAGGGAGTTGCCTTCTTGGAGAAATGGTATGATAAGATGGCCAACGCTTGCATTAAGGCTGAAGAAAAGACTTTTGAGAAATTTGTTGTGGACTATGACCAAAACTTTAACCCCTTTGACACCAAAGTGAAAGTGCACTGCAACATATCCAGACTCTTCCAGAAACTGGGCAAAGACAAAGACAGAACTCCTAACGATGGGTTTCAAGAGTATATCAACGAATTTAAAAACCTTGCCACCAAAGCACAGTTTGAAGACAAGTTCACAGCCATCACCCACTTCTTCACAGGCCTTGATAGACAGATCTCCACCATGATCTTGTCCATGACTTTCCTACCAGACATCCTTGAGGAATGGATAGAGAAAGCTAAAATATTCCATGGTCACAAGCTCCGTATTGATGAACTTCATAGGGGAGGATGCTACAACAGCTTCTGACCCCAACTGTTATGCGAGTCGACAGACTTACGTCGAGGTCAAAGATACTTACTCAGAGGGAGGTACTCATGAAGAGACACTGCCTCCTCAAAGCAAGACTAAGGTTATGAACAAGAGACGAGGGGACAAGGTCACAATCAGACAGATTGCGGATTTGTAAGACTGACACTGTGATTGCATAGAACAAGAATGAAGAAAGAAGTACAGGCTGAGCAGGTATTTAAGTACTACTGATTACCTAAGTAGAAGGTTGTAGAACTTGGTGGAAGGTTGGGGAAACATGACTACTGTGAGAGAGATAATCAGGGAGAGAGACAGTCCTGTGATAAGATAAGAGACTAGAGAGGAATGATAAAGAAGGAGGAGTACGATGGGAAGGCAAGTAAGTGGTGGTGCAAAGCAGAAGTAAGGGTATTGTACTACAGAGACAAGGAAGAATATGTGAGAAAGGAAGAAAATTGTAACACCAACCATCCTCCACACCCAGAGCCACTCAAGACCCCAATGCCATGGAAGTAGACTTTGTAAAACTGAAGAAGCTCTCCCCACAAGAATGAGTGAAGTGCATGAGGGAAGAACACTATTTCAACTGTAGAAAGGTTGGCCATGACACCAAAAACTGTAGAACCAGTAGCTGACCCCAACTGGCCTTGGGTCCTTCTCACCCCCCTCAACAGATCCTCAATACAGAAGAAACTCCCATCACTCCTACCCAAATTACCAAGCCAAAGTCCTCCACTCTCTCTGACTATGCTCACACCTTAGGAAAATCTGAGGATGAGATTTTTCAAACCCTAAAACTCTGCTATGAAGAACCCGATGAGGAAATCAAAGTTGCTGAAACCTTCAATGACCTGGAGGATTTTTAGTTTGGGGAGATGTTTCAATGTCATCTTCCCATGAAGTCAATCATGTACTTGTGGCCTTGCCCAATGAAAGAACCATATGCATCCATATCAAACTTTCAGTGGGTAATCAAATCGTCAAAACCACCGCAATCATTGACTGTGGCACCACTGGAAACTTCATCGACCTTGAACTTATCTCTCTTGCCAAATTTCCACTCAAACGTCTCCAAAAACCAGTAAAAGCTTACAATGTGGATGGGACCACTAACTCCAAGGGGAACTTGTATGGGAAACCCAAGTAGACATCCTCTTTTCCCCATGAAAGGAAAACGTCCAACTAATGGTACTCAACCTGGGATGAAGACAGGTGATTTTGGGAATGCCTTGGCTATGGAAATGGAGTCCACGAATTGACTGGCTCACTAAAACATTAACCCTTCCTTGCAAGATCAGCCTGAGGGACACTGTGCCACTACATGAGTGCCTCCTCTCTGGGATGGAATCCACTATCCCACAAAGATGCCTACTACGATGGCTGGGAATGGACACAGACTTAATGACCATTCAAAGAATCTGGAAATGGGAACACTGGCTTGCCAGAGAAACTATTGGAAAAATCATCATTTCAACCCAGATTGCCCAAGAAACACAAGCCCAGGAAGCAACTCTTCCAGACTGGTGCAAGGACTTCCAGGATGTATTCTCTGAAAAAACTCATGATAAACTTCCCCCACACCACCCCTATGACCATGTCATCAACCTTAAACCAACCTTTGTTCCAAAAATTGCCAAAGTCTACTCCCTAAACCCTCAAGAGTTGGAAACATGCAAAACTTTTGTCCGGGAACACCTAAAAACTGGACACATTATCCTGTCCAAATCCCTGCAGGCCTCCCCATTTTTCTTTGTGCCCAAGAAAGATGGCACCCTTTGTCCATGTCAAGATTACTGATATCTAAATTCCCACACCATTCACAATGCCTACCCATTACCATTGATTCCTGAGCTTATCAATGACATGAAAGACTCCATCATTTTCACCAAGTTTGACATATGCTGGGGCTACAATAATATCTGTCTAAGGGAGAAAGACCAATGGAAGGCTGCTTTCATAACTCCCTTGGGACTGTATGAACCAACTGTCATGTTTTTCAGTTTTTGCAATGCACCTCCCACCTTCCAGGCATTCATGAATCATATTTGTGTGGACATGGTAGTGGAAAGATGGCTCAAAGTCTACATGGACAATATGGGAATCCACACTAAGGACGACCTCCCCTTGCACCATGAATGAACATGAAGAGTCCTCCAATGTCTTCGAGAACATGGGCTAACAGTGAAATTATCAAAAACCATCTTTGATGCCCCACAAATGGAGTTTCTGGAAATGATCATTGGCCAAGGAAAAGTGGAAATGGATGGAAGGAAGCTGGAGGCAATCCAGAACTGGAAACCACCCACTTCAGTAAAAGCAATATGGTCCTTCACAGGGTTTGTGAATTTCTACTGCAAATTCATTCCAAACCTCTCCAATATTGTGGCCTCCCTGAACCTTCTAACCCAACAGAACAGACCCTGGAACTGGACTCCCCTCCAACAAAGAGCCTTCAGTGAACTCAAACATATCTTCTCCTCCGCCCCAGTCCTCCAAATCCCCAATGTCTTGTGCCCCTTCTTTGTTATGACTGATGCCTCTCTTCTCATGGCTGGAGCAGTCCTTCTACAAACCAACGCCAATGAGGACCTTCACCCTTGCGCCTACTTCTCCCATACTTTTATGGTCGCACAACGAAACTACAACATCTACAACTGAGAACTTCTAGCAGTCATACTAGCCCTAAAGGAGTGGCAGCAATACCTCCAAGGAACCCAACATCCTATAACCATCATCACCAATCACAAAAACCTGTTCTATATAAAAGACCCATGAAAGTTGTCTCAGCGATAAGCTTGTTGGTTCTTATTTCTGCAGGACTTTGACATCATCTTGCAGATTACACTGGGAACTAAAATGGCCCCAGCAGATGCTCTGTCTAGACAAGACATGGTCAATACCTCCCTCAACAACATCAGTAGTGCCATATGTCCTGAACCAGTAGTAATCAATGCTCTGGATCTTGCACTCACTAGTCATATCCGAACCTCATCATCCTCTGACCCCTTAGTTCTATGTGCCATCAACAGTCTAAAAGAAGGTTCACCTTTGTTCCCCTGCTCCATGGTAAAGGATTGGACTTTCAAGAATGGACACCTTTACTACAAAGGACGAATATACATCCCACCCACAGCCCACCACACCCTGGTCACCTCATTACACAATTCCCCTGCCCTTGGCCATGCTGGCCGATTCTGCACCGAAACATTCCTCAAACACGACTTCTGGTGGCCCAGACTATCTACTTACATAAACAAGTTCATTGAAGGATGTGCGGTATGTCAACAGAACAAAGTAAACACCCATCCAATGTGCCTCCCATTAAATCCCATCCCATCCACCTCCATATTACCTTTCAAACAGCTCTCAGTGGATTTGGTCACTGACTTGCCTCTTGTGAAAGGTCTGGACTCCATCATGGTTGTGGTCAACCACAGCCTTATGAAGGGGGTGATCATCATCCCATGTTCAAAAACCATTGATGCAGCTGAAGTGGGAAAACTCTTTTTCCAAAATGTCTTCAAACGGTTCAGTCTCCATGACACCCTAATATCAGATAGAGGTCCCCAGTTCACCTTGGCCCTAGGAAGGGAACTCGCTTGACTCCTCAAATACAACATTAGACTTTCCACTGCCTACCACCTCCAAACGGATGGACAAACTGAACAAACCAATCAGGAAATCAAAACCTACCTTCATATCTTTTGTACCAACAACCCCTGAAGTTGGCCAGATCTCCTCCCTACTGCCGAATTCCAGCACAACTCCACCCCACATCACTCCACAAAAACTTCCCTGTTTTTTCTTATGCTTGGATATGAACTCAGGGCATATCCACCCCCTGGAAAGATGTTCCTGCCCATGCTTGAAAACTGCATGGCCACCCATGAAATGACCCAACAGATCATGAGAGAACAGTCTGCTTGAAACTTCACCCCATGGAAAGTAGGAGATAAGGTATGGCTGGAAGCCACAAATTTCCATCTCCATTACCCTTCCAGAAAGCTATCCCCTAGGTGACAAGGCCCTTTTGAAATTGCACAGGTCTTATCTCTGCTCATGTATCACCTCTGACTACCACCCACATGGAAAATCCATGACATATTCCACACCACTCTTCTATCTCCATACAAAGCAACCGCCACACATGGACCAAACTTCTTGTCTCCCCCTCCAATCATGATCAGATCTGAAGAAGAGTATGAAGTCAACAAGATCATCTCCCACAAGGGATCACCTGGACAACAGAAGTACCTGACCATGTGGAAGGGCTTTTTATCATCAGAAAACACCTAGGAATTCAAATCAAATCTCTGACATGCCAAACAACTACTAACCGAATACAAAACAGCACATCACATCAATTTCCTACATACATGCCCTTTACCCCTCAACCTGACACACCTTCCCAGTTCCTCAGGCCCAAAGACATCCCCTGGACTCTTGGGCTCATGGTCTACCAACTCCAGTTTATGCACCACAACAACCTTCCCTTTGAACATGCTCAAACCCATTCCTGTTTCTGCACCATGCTTGGTTGCCCTATCCACAACTAAACCCAGGAAGCAGTGTCTCTTCATGAGTACCCCCCTGGTGTATGCAACCAAGTCAAGCACTTCCCATTTGCTATGCTGCAATTCTGTTCCTCTGGACCTTGAGCATCACTTCCTTCTACATGTCCCAAAGAAGACGACATCTCTGAGACCATTCACCAGTGCATGCGGATCTACCTGCTTGATTCCTGTGAATATGTCATCCCTGCCTTCTTTCTCCTCCTCTCCCTCATTGTCACAGTCTCCCTTGCTCACTGATCTCTCTTTCTTACACTCTACTCCAGTATATCCGTGCTTATTGCCCACTTTCATTACTCTCACTCTCTACATCACAGCTATCACTGACACCCCCACTCTCTATGCAATAGAAAGGCTCCCTTTTTATGAGTCTGACACTATCTCTCAAGAACTAGTCTGTCTTTTACTAGATATGTTTCACTTTCGACTTCATTATATCCACACCATCGCAGTCCCTGACCAAGCTCTCCTCCTCCTCAATGGAGATCTCTCCCAACATACTCTCAACACCCTCCATCTCCATGGCTTCCATACCTACCTGGAATGCCTTGAACCCAAGCTACTCCTCCCCATTTTCCTTCCCATCTATCAGTCCATGTCTCTAGCCAACCAGGAATGACATCAGGTCATTTCCACTGCCATTCCAGATGAGCCACAGATTGAGGTCATGCTGACTCCTCTTCCTGTTCCATCTCCTCGATCCCCATCCTCTACGTCCATCTCCCTCGCATCACACATCTCCTCCTGACTGATCTCCCCCTCTGAAACCCTCGTCCTGGAATCAGAATTCTCCTGGGAGAATGCTTTACTCACAGCAGCTTTCATTGCTCGGTTCTCTCAAGGGAGAAGAATCACACCTACCCAAACCTTACCTCACATCTACCAATCTATGCCTGCCATGCCTTCCACTCAGTGCTTTCTTTGCCACAATCTTGGTCATTACTGAAAGAACTGTCTGACATACCATTGTCCCCATTGCTGAGAGATGGCTCCAGAACACCCATCATATTTGTGTATGCAGACCAGGTGCACCTTTTGCCAGCATTGGGGCCATTTCGACCAGGTTTGCCCACAGCAACTTTGCAGAGATTGTGATCAACCAGGCCACATTTCAGATGATTGTCTGTTTTTGAACTTGTCCCTGGACCAGGCCACCCATATCTACGGAGACAGAGCACCTTTGTGAGGAGCTACAACAGGAGTCGGTTGAGCTTATGCCTGGGGCTCGAGTGTATGAGAGGGGTAATGTTATGGTCAGTTACTTAGACGGTTACACTTTCTTAATATGCATATCACGCTCCTGCCTTTTTTCCTTAGGACTTACCTCATATATGGAGGACCACTACACTTTCACCCTAGGTCCCCATTTCTTTTCACTTCCTGAGTGGGGTAGGGCTTCTCTAATTGATCATTACTATGTTCACTGCTTACTTGCTTGACTCGTACAGACAGCCTCCTCTCCTCTAGATAGTTCTTTCATACTATCTCTGTGTCCCCTCTGACTCATCCTGTTCTACAATGTTCCATAGCATTCTATGCTGACGTGTCCCATAGTACTTATACCTACCTGCCACTGTATTTGTCCCTTACACTTATTCTATGCAATACAAGGTATCTTGCTACGTCCAAGTCTTATCTTGAGTCCCCTTGATACAACCTTGTCCACTAGATTCTCTAAGGACATTGCATCTCTTCATGAGCACCTGTCAAGACTGGGTCAACTCCGGAACTATCTCTGGAACGTCCGGAGATTAGTGTCAGATGGGACTTGGCTTCAGCGACTCGGAGAGGAGCACTGCGCCCTTGTCAAGTCTTTGTCCCAGATTTCGGAACGCAGAGATAACTTTGGAGGTAAGATTTCAACGTCGCGCAGCGACGAAGTCGAGTAATGTTCAGAGGAGAGTCAGAGACTCTAGTGGAG
>JBBPMO010000034.1:0-88473 GCA_038090315.1 Xanthoconium stramineum
AGTCAGAAACTTGCTGCGTACATATTCTCTCCGAGAACTGAAGAACTTGGGGACGCTCGAGTCGAATATTCCCGCTACGGTTAAGTAGTGGGTAGTATATGGGCTCATTTTTACGTTTATATTTATTTATGTTTACCTGTCGTCGTTCGCTTAGTCAGGGTTCCCCCCTCCGCATGCTCGTCAGCTGATACATCCTGCCACTTGTGTCCTCATGCATCTCAACGGTCAGTCAGTATCCGGTCGGTTCGAAGAGGACGGATTTCGCTGTTTCGTTTCTCCTATTGTTGCTTCACGATCCGAAGGGTTACCTTTTCTGGACAGGGCAGTCGTTCAGGCGAATTATCAAGGGACGTGTTTCACAGCGGATGTTCCTATCGTTGTCCGTGACATCGATTGTGATGTTATCATAGGTCGTGAGTGGATCTCGTTGCTTTGTCTTGTTGTTTCACAACTTAATGGTGCGGGGGCAAAGCCCCACGGTTCACCATTTCCCTCGCATCTTGAGGAGTCGTCTTTTTCACAACATAGTGGTGCGGAGGCTTTGCCCCGCGGTTCACCGTCTCCCTCGCATCTCGAGGAGTCATCATATGATCTGTTTTCCCCTGATGGGAGTGTTGGAAGTTCTTCTTCCGCGGCTTCTGGACGAGAAGGGATACATCTTGTTGAGCCTGGAGTTGGGGAGGGTCGATTGCAGACGATATGTATGTTGGAGAACGCATTACTTGCAGACGGGACTCAGCCTTGCGAATGCCATTTTTTTCAACTGTGCTTGAAGATCAGTTGTCAGTCCCACGGAGTTGTCGTTCACGAAGGTTCAGATTTCGGTGATGAAACACTTGTTTACGGGCACATGTGGTCTGCGAAGGGATGAACAAGAGCATACAGCGTGTGATACCGTCTGTCGTGGACCAGCAGATATTGTGTCTACGCTGATCGGTATTGTTTTGCGACCGGAAGGACATTATCCAGCGGAACGCTTGTCTGAGATCGCGCGTGCGTTTGGCTTAGTCGGTGCCCCAAGCGTGGGCATGAAACGCCGGAGCGAGGGGGCACCGATTTCTGTGACAACTTCGTTTTATCCATTCTCCTCCTGCTTAGGGAGTCGGGAACATAACTTACTGGCACCCGCCGTATGTAGTGATGTTACTGATTAACCTGTGACACCAGATGTGCATGTACAACTCCTCCTTGCCTATCAGCAAGCAAGGCTTTCGAGTCTGCTGGCATCAGACGCTTCCCAGGTGTGATCATTGGGTGAAAATTTACAATGACATGTGAATCACAAAAGTCTGAGGCTTTCCCGTAGCAGGTTTTGCCACGGATGTGGCGCTTACGGTTTATGTCTGAGGGTGGACGAGGTCTTGCCGATCCGTACACTCAACAAAGGCAATTTGATAGGCCATGTAAGCACGGCCGCCGGGTGTCCGTAACATGACAGTTGCCGTTTGATTGTGATTTTTTAACCCATGCTTGCCTTCGTGGACACTGATCGACTTCCCAACGCCTCACACTCGACTCTCTGCGATGTTTCGATCGACACCAGTCCGGTCTATTTTGTGTCGAAAAGGTGCAACTCCCACACCTGCCGCTGGCTTGCCCTTTCGTCCTTTTGCATCCCCGCGTTTGCGTCGTGCTAGCACCAGGAGCACCCCTGCGAATTCTCGACTTACATCAAGAGGCCGAATTTTTCTGGGTGCATTAACATGCGCCCTTCTTGGCTACACCGTTGGCACATCAGCTAGTCTGCCATCCCCACTGACTTCTCTTGGTCTCGGACGTGGGCAGGGGTCCACTGAGGACGACGAACCGACTTATGGAACCCCAGGAGATTTCCAAAAAGCCATACGAGAGCTAAGGCATACTTTCAGCAACGGGGGACATGAATCCGGGATTGTCAGCACAGACCCACATGACCTCCATATGCACGGATTCTCGGAGAACGTTCATCACCCTGGTATGTGTGCCCGTTTTCATTGTCTTTGGCATTGCTATCGTTCATTTTTCGGATTGCTCCACGTTGCATGGACTCCACAGGTGCTCTTCACACTGTAGTCGTGTACCCAAGGAGCACAGAAGACGTGGTTAAAATCGTCAAAATAGCTACAGAGTATCGGATGCCAGTGACGCCATTTTCAGGTGGAACGAGTCTCGAGGGGCATTACCGCGGTGTGAGCTATCCATTTCTTCTGTTGTGGATATTCCCATTGTACCCTCTCCCCGTGTTCAATTTCGGCCCGTTCTATTCGATTCTAATTCCTGGAGTTCAAGGTTCGCTCACGACTGACTTTTGAATAGCATGCAGTGGGTGGTATTTGTGTCGACATGTCATACATGGATAAGATACTTGAGATTCATGGTTCGTACACCTTTTGCGATTTGCTCAAAATGGTCAATACCTGACGGCCACCTCACCCATCCCACTTCAACCACGGACTGTTCTCCATGGACCGCTCCTTTCGCATCAAACCCTTGATTCCCCATGAGACAGAACAAGACTCGGACATCGTGTGTCAGCCTGGAGTTGGGTGGATGGAGATCAATGAAACGTTGCAAAAGAAGGGTGGGCATTCTTATCATTTTGTTCGCAACGCAAACTCATGCTCATGGTGAATCTCCGTGAAAAGGAATTCCTCTGTTCTTTCCTGTGAGCACATCGCTTTCACTAGCTTTTTTCGGCTAAAGTGTCTTAGTTGGATCCTGGCCCGGGTGCAACGATCGGCGGGATGATGAGCACCGGATGTTCTGGAAGTATGTCCTTCTGATTAGGTCTGGCAAGGTTTGACCATTTCTTCTGAAAGCGAATGCCGTGCGGTATGGAACTGCCAAGGGGGAATGGTTCCTTAACGCGGTAAGTTTTTCGTTTCTATGGTCAACTCTGTCATGTTACCGAAGTTCACGGCAGCTCCGGTAGACAGTGGTCCTCCCTTCTGGAGAAATCATTAAAACACGACAGCGTGCGAGGAAATCTTCAGCGGGTTTCGATTTAACGAAGCTGTTCATCGGTGCAGAGGGCACTCTGGGAATTATTACTGAAGGTAGGTTCCTTACTTCCTAGTTTCTTGCACATCTAACGTTTCCACGTTTGTATAATGCGTATGATAATTTTGTGAAATAGTTACGATCCGCCTTGCCCCTCTGCTTCCCACAACGGTCGCTGTCGTACCATTTCCTGACGTCAAGCAGGCGACAGAAGCAGTGATTGATGTAATGAACCGTGGAGTTGGTATTCGTAGGCACATTTCCTGTTACTTACCACCCACTCAACTCACTCTCAACTGTATGTGCTCCGTTGGAATGTCTATTTTGCACATCGTCCCTCAGAATGCGTCGAGCTCTGTGACTCCGAATTTATGCGCTCGGCAAACCTTTACAGTACTGAACGCACCTATCCACAAGCCGACTGTCTCTTCTTCAAATTCCAAGGACCTACCCCGGCCTCAATCCAGGAAACCGCCCGAATTGTCAAGGAAGTTGTCAAAAAGCATGGGGCTACTGGATTCGAACTAGCGCGCACCGAGAAGGAAGCGAACGACCTCTGGGCTGCCAGAAAAAATGCACTCTATTCTGGATTGGCACGCCTGGAAGGGTCTAAGGGATGGGGTACGGATGTGTGGTCAGTCTCCTTTTTCTGTGGCTGCGGCGTTGTTGACCTAGTATCTCATTCTACAGTGTTCCAGTCTCGAGGCTCCCTGACCTCGTCTATGAAACGAAACAGGATATTCAGAAACTCGGGCTCGTGTCTAATATTGTGGGACACGTCGGTGATGGTAAACCTCCGTTTCTCTCTCCGTCCCTTGATAAAATGGATCAGACGACAGGCAATTTCCATGCGTTGCTCCTTTTCCGGAGTGACGAAGAGTTGGCGATGGTGCGAGAGGCTGTACACAGAATGGTCGAACGAGCCATAAGAATGGAGGGTACATGTAAGCTTTACATCTTACATAACTGACATGCCCGTTGGTTTTTGATGGCTCACAATCTAATTCCCCATAACATAGGCACGGGTGAGCATGGCGTTGGTATAGGCAAGCGAGAGTACCTCTATTCTGAGCTCGGGGAGGGCACCGTAGAGTTGATGCGATCCATCAAAAAGATGATTGATCCATTGGGACTATTCAATCCTGGAAAGGTAGTGTTGACCAAATGGTCTCGTGTACGATGGATTCGCTTACTTTACTGTTACAGCTTTACCCAGACAAGAATATGAGAAATCAAGGGAAACATTGAATGTAAGACGACATCTTGGAACTTTGTAAATTATGCTGGGTCTCGAAAATCATGTTATTGTAACATAGTGGCAATTTACTTATTTAACCTCGAGGTAGGCGACGCATACCACTGTATGATACGGGTCACCATATCGTCCGAGAACACATGTGTACTCAAGGTAGCAATCATAAGCTGGGGCGTACCGACGATAACGCCAGGTCACGTGATTCTTGAGCAAGGCGACTAGGCAAGCACTTGAACTCGTCAACGCCAGATTATCAGCCATGACAGGTACGCTGTTCGGGAACCCGACTTCACAACCGGCAGCGGGGACTGGTCTTTTCGGGAGCGCGAATCCGTTCCAACAACAACAGACGACGACTGGAGGTGGTGGTCTTTTCGGGAGTACAACCTCGTCTCTGCAACCATCCACGACAGGGACTGGTTTGTTTGGAGGCACCACACAGCCTGCAGCGACGACGGGGGGGAGCATTTTCGGTGGCACTACCCAGCCGACGATGACGGGGAGCATCTTTGGCAGCACCGCTCAGCCCACAACGACCGGGAATATCTTCGGCAGTACCACCCAGCCTGCGACGACTGGGAGGATCTTTGGTAGCACCACCCAGCCCACGACGACAGGGGGCATTTTTGGTAACACCACCCAGCCCTCGACGACGGGGAGTATCTTTGGCAGCACGGCTCAAGCCCCAGCGGGAGGGAGTATATTCGGTGGCACAACGCAACCTGCAATCGGAGGGGGTATATTCGGTAGTACGACAGCCCAGCACGCTGGAGGAACCCAGAATCTATTCGGTGGCACGTCTACGCAACAATCGCAACCGCAACCAACGGGGGGTTTGTTTGGTGCCGCGACTACGCAACCCCAGCAATCTGGCGGTGGGCCTACCACTGGCCTCTTTGGTAGCACTACGACGACCACACCTGCACAAGGGGGTGGGCTTTTTGGGACCTCCACTTCGTCCTCGGGCCCACTGTCCGGGAATAGGCCCACTTCCAGTATCTTTGGGGCCCCAGTTGTTGGCGCGACCACGGGTACGAGTACCATCTCCCCGCCTACGCTTTTCGGACAAACGCACGCGCAAACTTCAACTGGTACCGCCCAACACACCTCGTTGTTTGGACAGCCCAATCAGCCGCAACAACCACAAAAACCAGCCGGATCCTTCTTTGGATCTACCACCCAACCATCAACCACAGGAGCTCTGTTTGGTAGTACCCTCGCTCCCCCCGCCGCGGGTAGTGGGTGGAGCACGGGGTCTATTCTGGGAGCTTCCACTTCGAGACTAGCACAATCGACACTTGGTGCTGCCCAACAAGATCCCCAAAATCAGTCTGTGGCATTAGCCCAAAGAATCGATGCCATCGCTGAAGCTTGGAATCCACATTCTCCTTTGTGTCGCTTCCAGGTAAGTATCGCTTGTGGTACAAAGTGAACGTGCATTGACACCCATGATTCCCAGCACTATTTCTATAACCTGGTTGATCCAGCTGTCGTAAATCAGTATGGACGGCCTGTCAATGCGACCAACGAGGCTCTTTGGCAGAGAGCTGTCAGAGAGAATCCGGATCCCAGTTGGTTTGTTATCAACGCGTTCTACCAGGACAATAAACGCTAATATTATGGGTTTCAGCATGGTGCCCGTGCTAGCCGTTGGATTCGACGCGCTGAACACTCGCGTTGAAGCGCAGTCCGCTCAAGCGACCGCACAGCAAGAGAAGCTAAGGGTGACTTGATTATATCGAGCTATTCGTCATGATCTTGATCTTGTTGCTTAGGAACTTCAAAAGCGATTACACGCCCTGACAGCAACGCATGCGGATACCACACTGTCACGGCTTCATCGCGCTCTATCTCAACATACTCAATTGTCCCAACGACTTCTGGGGTTGGTCCAACATTTGCACCTCCTCATTCCAGCTGTTCGTTCCTCGTCCATACGTCCTGAGGAAGAAGCGTTGCGAGTCGCGCTTGAGGAGATGGAGGAGGATTTACGAAGACCCGGTGGAATGAGCAAGATGAGAAGCAAATTGAACGAGCTATGGGCATTGGTAGGCGCAATCAATGCGGCCCGAGAGCGCGGAAAGAAGGCGCGGGGTGAAGGCGCGGTTGAGTGGGCGGTCGTAGACGAGGAGGGGTTGAAGCAAATAACGCAGGTTCGTATCTTGCGTCAAGTGGAAAATTATGACTGACTGCCGGTCACAGATACTGGTTGACCAACAGGCGGGATTGCAGCACCTGACGAAGATACTCCAACGGGACCTCAAGGATCTTGGTGTGGTTATGGGAACCGGTGGAGAACAGGAAGATGCCCACACGAATGTGGACATGAGGCTGTCTACTTCGCCTTCTCCGTTGAATAGTTCGACGTCGATGCTGCATGGGAGTGCGCTGCGATGACTGGATTCGCTTTGTAGATAGAATTGGTGTATCGGGTTGCCCGGAAAGAACAAAGGAGGGGGGGCGTGTGAGACCGCGCTCAATTAAATAGTCCTGATCTCGACGCCTTCTAGACTCCCCACTGAATGTGCACCCATCTATAACTAACGCGACATTCGCAACGACAACGAGTACGTTACCGTCCGCATCTGAAAAGTACTACGGCACCAACCAACACGATGCGCTACCGTACACTCGAGATACGCTGGCACGACTCCAAGCCCATATCAACTTGTGACTTCCAGCCCATCCCCTTCAAAAAAGCGCGTCCTTCTCAAGAGAAGAACTTTGCGTCTCAGTCCTACAAACTCGCGACAGGCGGAGAGGACAACCATGTTCGAGTACGTCGACTTTCTCAACTTAGACGCGCGCTCGTTGCCTCACCCATCGCGCGCCCGAACATGCATGTAGATATGGATGATACACCCAAACATTCTGGCTCCCTCCATCGCAGAGTTGGCTGAGACCGTAGTTCAGCCGCGACCCCCACGCGTCGAGTACCTCGCCACTCTCGCCAAGCACTCTGCACCAGTCAACGTCGTGCGGTTTTCCCCAAATGGTTTGCACCCGTGACCCTTTTATGTCTCTTCATTCCTGTTCTCATATAATGTATTCAGGAGAACTTATTGCTTCAGCTGGAGATGGTACGTTCTATATTGTGACGATCGTCGACACTTGACTTAGAAACCTGTAACACTTACAGATGGAATGATCATCATCTGGGCTCCATCGAGCACACCTCCAGCTTCGACATACGGAAGTGACCTCAACGCCGAGGACCTACAGTATGAAAAAGAATATTGGAAACCCCGTACAACACTTCGGTCAGTTTTCCGGTCCACATCGTTGGTTTCTTCGCCCTAGATCTAGTATTGTTCTATAGGTGCACAACCATGCAAGTCTATGACCTTGCGTGGAGCCCGTCAGGGGAGTATGTCCTTGCTGGAAGCACTGACAATTGTGCACGAGTTTTCACGGCAGTTGATGGTCTGTTTCCCTTCCGGTCTACCTTGCCCTCTTGAACTTAGTTTGTCGCGCGTGCATCCAGGCAAGTGCGTTCATGAAATAGCCGAACACAGTCATTATGTGCAAGGTGTTGCTTGGGACCCCTTGAATGAATACATCGCCACGCAGAGCAGTGACCGCTCCATGCACATTTACCGAATCTCGACGAAACAAGGATCTTTCGAGGCCCATGCAGTCGGAAAGAACGCTCGTATGGCATTCAACCACTCCCGCACGCCAAGCACTCAGAGCCGTATCAAGGGTGGATTCAAGCGCGAATCCACCAGTGATGTGGAAGGCGCTTCTGCGGATCAGAAGGACGAGAAAGACCCCTCCCAGTCAGGCACTCACAACAATCCTATCGCATACCCGCCGACTCCTGCTACCTCCGTTGCGAGCACACCATCCACCATGTTTCCCCCGCCCACTTTTGAACGACCGTCTTCCCGACGCTCTTCTTTCAGTGGTTCCAATGCCCCTTCGTCGCCAGCTCATTCACATTTCTCCAGATATGGTCGATCTCCTTCTCCAATGCCCCCTCTTCCTGCCATACGTGCCTTGCCCTCACCAGCGTGGTCCACCATCAAGTTGTATGGAGATGAAAGCTTCACGAATTTCTTCAGGAGGCTGACGTTCAGTCCTGATGGTGGTTTGTTGCTCACGCCTGCTGGACACTTTGAGGATCTTTCCTTCAATGCCGGGGCCAAAGGGGATGAGACCCCTTCCAGGGGTCGCAAGGGCCGGTCGTCTGACAAGACTGGCACGGATTCGACGCAGAGTGGTTTGGCCAACCCAAATTCCGCATCATCTGTGTTCATTTACTCCCGCGGCAACTTTGCACGTCCTCCCATCGCCCAGCTGCCAGGACACAAGAAAGCGTCTGTCGCAGTACGCTTCTCTCCTATCTTGTACGAACTACGAAATGGTGTCGTCGGTGCCGTAGCTGAAGAGCCGAAAACGGCCGTGCTGGAGAAAGACAAAGAGGGCGAGCTGGCCGTTGATCTCATCAGCGGCACTGGTGTTGCGGCGCAAGAACAGACTGTACCTTCTCCACGAGCAGAGAAGGCGCCTGCTCCCTTGTTGGCCCCCGCTGGCTCCGATGTATCAGCGGTGCACTCACCCTCGCCCCGTACTCTGAGATCGTCCAACCCCGGTTTGGCATCGCCTTCAAAGACTTCCACTTCTGCTGTTTCCTCGCCCCCCAGTGGGTCGGTGTTTGTGCTTCCCTACCGAATGCTCTATGCAGTGTTGACGATGGATACCGTCACCATTTACGACACGCAACAAGCTGGCCCAGTCTGTTTACTGACAAAGTTACATTACGATGAATTTACAGACATGTCATGGTTCGTGATCTTCCGCTCAGTGACCCCCTCAGCCTTGGTTCACTCATGTTTTCGACTACAGGTCCCCAGATGGACAGGCACTCGTACTGTCTTCACGAGATGGCTATTGTACCCTCATTGTCTTTGACGAGATACTCCCAGTACATCATACTCAACAGTCA
Organism: Xanthoconium stramineum; assembly: GCA_038090315.1. NCBI lineage: Eukaryota > Fungi > Basidiomycota > Agaricomycetes > Boletales > Boletaceae > Xanthoconium > Xanthoconium stramineum. Next base: position 9,183 of record JBBPMO010000034.1, read on the forward strand.
ACCCTCCAGCTGCAGTCGATCGCCCAGCACAACTTCGTGCCGCTCACGTACGCGGCGTCCTCGGTGCCAACCCATGCTACGCCTTTGACGCCAGCCAACACAACCGTCGGGTTGCCCATCATTGCGCCGCCTGTTGTTCCAGCCAAGCGGGCACAGCTTCAAGGAAGCGAACCGTCCGCACAGCAGGCGCCAACACCCAAGTCGGGTTCCGAGGAAGTCCCTGGTGGGAGCAGCGCGAGTACCGACAGCCCTGCCGGCACTGAAGAAGCGACAGATCAACCGCCAAAGAAGAAACGAAGGGTTGCGCTGACGCGGGTCGGTGATGTCGGGGCGTGAATATCAGGGTTGATATGATTCTTGTTGTGCATCATGCGTCAAGCTAACCGCTCAGCTTGCCATATCTTACGCGCCATTTTATTATTCTTTTTTTTTTTCTAATCTGGGTTTCTTTGGGAAATTTCTTCACCCAAGGGACGATCTATCTTGATGCATGGACCCATGAATATGGAAGTGTTCAATCGTACATGTATTCTCAGAACGAATGCAATGCGATGCCTGTCATACAATACTGTCATACAATGCGTGTTCGAGTGTCTGCATGACTCCGCCCTTCCTTTCCACCTACTCAATGTACCACGTCGTGTATTCATTTTTTCCTCCCGGACTCTTATCCAGTTTTGTTTTTACTTCTCTTGCCAACTTGGGCCTGGAAACCGCTCTTGATGGCGTTGACCGATCGTCGTGAACCACACGATTCGCAGGACATGAAGAATATACGGTTCTCCTTCGTGAGGAGTGTATCGGGTGACTTGCACGTTTTGCAGGTGACATATTCGACTGCAATACACCACGTGTCGGTCAGCCATTCCCCAGGTGCGTATCGCGAGAGACAGGACTGACCGATATACCTCCTCAACACGTTCTCCACCTGCTTTGGCTGGAAGCGACCCTTGATGACCAACCTCCCTGAACCGTCGACACTTCCCGTCGTACCCATCTCAGCAAAGAGGAATTGAATGACGTGCTCTGGAGATCTGTGCATACGCTTGCAGATATCTGCGACGTTGGCGAAGATCGAACGGCGGACACCTTCCCGGAGGATTTGGGGTGGGGCAATGGTGTACCGCTTTCCAGAGGAGGTGAGAAGGGAGGGATTAGAGGCGTGAAGAGAGGCGTAGAAGCGTGTAAGGAGCTACATGGATAGGGTTGGCGGATTTGATCGGACTCGGGTCAAAGTGAGGGCGGCTCACCTCTTGGTAGGTATAATCACGATCACTCGTAAGCCAAGGTTCACTGCCAGAATCAACACCCGTGGGTGCTTCTGGTCTCGCAAATGGATCATCGCCGAGTTCCGCCTCGTCGATATCGTTGAGGTGTTCTCCATCGTCGATTTCGACGTCGTCCGCACCCTCTGCAGCACCTTTCGACTTTGATTCCTCGAGCTCCTTCTCAAACTCTTCCATCGCTTTTTTCTTGGATGATTTCTTCTTCTTCTTTATGTCGGAAAAGTCGAGGTCCTCGGAGGCGATCGGCGCAGGGGGACCGCCTGTTGGTGTGGGTGTACCAGAGCCATCTGCGCCCTAATTTTCGAGGACGCGTGAGATCAGACACGTCCAAGCTGCGAGGAGCGTAAGACATACGAGATCCATGGGGATGTCCTTCTTCTTCTTTTTCTTCTTCAGACCCTCGGGGAACATGGACTTGAATTCATCGTCCATCTTCTGATCGTCCCCGTCTGCATCGCCGTTCTCGGCGGTCTTGTTGCGCTTCATCTGCTCATGGATCGTGGTGGGCCCGAGGTCGACCGCATCGCCGTTGGTGGTCGTGCTCTCGATCGTGGTTGGTGCTGGAGTAGTCGGGTCCGCATCTGGCCCCAGCGGGTCTTCGGTGAACGCAACGGTCTTTTTCTTGCGCTTTTTCAGCGAGGGGTCAAATAACGGTTCTTCCGATGCCATATCGTCACGGTCGTCGTCGTCGTCGATGAGGACGTTGTTCGCTGCTCGTCGTCAATATCGAGTCACTCGTCATCGGTCGATGCCGATATTTGAGTCGGCGAACGAACTTCGGCAGAGATGTTGGAACTCCGCTTAGTGGTGGCCGGTGTTCTCCGAGTGTAGTACCCGTTTGCTCTGACATTTCTTCTCCATGTTTGCCAGGCAGTCCGTCGCCCGTCTCGCCTCTCAGCAGGCCCACCGTCACGGTGCTGCTCCCCAAAATGCCCGCAACATGGCCACTCTCCGTGAAATCGAGCTGCGGCTCAAGTCCGTTAGAAACATTGAGAAAATAACTAAAGTAAGGCCGTTTTCTGGTAAATGATACCGGGACGGTATTGAGTTGCGGTATAGTCGATGAAGATGATTGCCTCCACCAAGCTTGCAAAGGCGCAGCGCGCCATGGTTGCAGGCAAAGAGTACGGTATCGCCAACTCCGGTGCGTCCCGGCCACCCATGCGCTGCGCTCGTTCGCTAACTAGACTCTCGTCAATCAGAAATCTTTGACCATACACCCTCAGAGACGCCGGCCAAGCGCAAGCTCTTCATCGTCATTTCCTCCGACAAGGGTCTCTGCGGTGGTATTCATTCCTCCGTCTCCAAAGCCACCCGCCGTGTGCTCGCGGACACCCAGAACCCCGTCGATGCCGACTCTCCTATCATGGTTGTTGGCGACAAGTCCAAGGGTCAGCTTGCCCGTGTACTCGGCAAGAACCTCACCCTCACTTTCAACCAAATCGGACGCGACATTCCTACGTTTGCCGATGCTGCCGGTGTTGCTGATCTGATCGTCAAGAGCGGTGTCGAGTACGACTCGATCGCGCTCGTGTACAACAAATTCGTTTCGGCTATCTCGTATGAGGCTGGTATCGTCGAGGTTGCCAACGAAAACACGTTCAAGGAGTCCCGTAAGTCTTTTGTATGCTCTCTTGTGGACGATATTTATATGAGCTCTCCTGTAGCTGGTTTCCGCGCATATGAGATGGAGGACGATGTCACCAAGGACCTAGCAGAGTTCTCACTAGCAAACGCCGTCTATGCTGCCCTCGTCGAAGCTCACGCATGTGAACAGAGTGCTCGGTACGTGCAATCCTATCCCAACGCGACTCGACGCAACATCTCATTCGTTTTTTCAGTCGTAACGCCATGGACAACGCGTCAAAGAACGCAAAGGATATGATTGGTTCTCTCACGATGCAGTACAACCGTGGTCGCCAAGCTGCCATCACGAACGAATTGGTCGACATTATTACTGGTGCGTTGAACGCTTCGTTGTCTTTCGCGGATTGTGCTGACACGGCATCGATCTCAATCAGGTGCAAGTGCTCTGTGAAACTATTTATACTCGGCATGCATATACTTGTTACCCTCAGCTGTCGTCCTCCATAGTAGATGAAATCAGTCATTCCTTTTCTCTCGGGCCCCTTTGTCGCGACATCAAGCGTGAATAATTGATTCAGAGTGCTGTGTACTCCGCATTTCTAATCTTGCCTTTTCCACTGAAGCAGCATGCTAAGCAAGAGGTGCATATGCGGATCATATGTCATGTTAAGACGTGTAGGGTACATGTAGTTTTGTGTCGTTACCCGAACACCGCAGATAGGATGCAATCAGAACTAAGGGCAGAGTTATCAGACATAAGAACAGCAGTTGTTGCAGCATTACTTACACGGAGTGGTTGGAAGAACCATTTGTTCTTTCCGCCCTGGTACCGCTCCTCGAACAGCTTCTTGATGTTTTTGCGAGCGTTCTCCCGTTGCGTAGGCTCCTTGAAAGTCTCTGCCGCGACTGCCCCCTTGAGACTCTCCAACTCCAAAGCATAACGGGTAGGGAAGAGATGCGAGTAGTTGACGGTCTTGATGGAGAATAGCGTTTGGTCACGACATGGCGGAACGAAAACCGAAAACACACTGACCTTGATGAACGGCTTTACTCTGTTTCTCCGTTGTACTTTCTTGGTTCCCATGCGGCGGGTGACTTTTCGAGGGTAACGCTCGATGCCAGCGACAATCGCGTGGGGGTAGGGACGTTCCTTGGTTCCCTCATCGAGCTGCTTGATGACAACGACCTTCTTGCCTGCCTGACGGCCCTGCAAGATGATGGCGACCTAGAATGAGAGGCAACCACACAAGTCAGTTGGTCCGATGCCATCTCCAACAGACGACAAAGCGTTACCTTTCCTGGCTTGTAGACTGAGGTCCTTGGTTAGTCGAGCTCGCGATCTGGGTGAGCAAGAACGTACTTTTGGGCATCTTGACGTCGGCGCGGGCGGTGTACTTGAGACTGACTCGCCGTTTGGGATTTCGGTCGATGGACGCCTCTCCAAGCCACCCGGAAATCTCCGTGAGTACTGTACAGTTGCACGAACAAGGTTTAAGTTGTGTTGGCCGTGTGGCGGTGCGGGTTGTTACGGTCCGTTCAAAGTCCACCGCTTCGGTCACTACTCTCTTGCGATGTCCGACGCACCTTCGGTTCGCTAGTGGTCCTGAACTCTGAATGGAACTCAACGTTGGCGAGTTCTCTGACGGCACACCTCGTGTCACCGCACTGTTTCCACTCAGTCGATGCCGACCATGAAACATTCCATAACGTATTTATACATACGTGAAAGTCAACCATGTAATCTCGGATGCCTTTACGTCTCACGATACGTTATCATCCGTGCACGGGAGATACGCCAAGTGTAGGATGAAGTTTTCTCTCGGCACGAAATGCATTCCAGCGCATGATTCGGGGAGGTCAGGCGACGTCTGTAGCTGTAGGTACGCGCAAGCACTTGACGTCCCGACTTTGTCAGTCTGTCGTTTGGTCTTCAGCCCACCCTGTTCGATCAACGAGCGTCAAATACTGTTGACAAAAATATGTTGGCGTGCCTGGCGCTGGCTTCTGGCCTGGTTAATATTATTGCACCTGTGCAGGTCACGAAACGGACAGGGCATCCCGGCGAAGTCTAGATTGGTTTACGATCCGGTATGCTCGCTTTATCTGCTGGCCACCGATCCAGCCATCACGATCTCCTCGGCGCGAATACGTGCTTGTGCTACTTACTGAGCGATGGGAGCAGGGACTCCGAGTTGGTTACAACTGCGGTTTGCTGTGGACTCGCGGGCCTGGATCACGCCACTGACACGTTGGAATGGACACCGTTTGACTAGCATTGTCAACCGGTTAATCGTTCCCACATTAGCACGAATACGGATGTAATGTAGTACAGCCTTGAATCGCCCGCCTCACGGAGTAATGGATGAAGGTAACGCGGCCGTCATCAACATGTAGTATCGGAATTCTGATGCAGCGCCAACATGTATAGCAAAATGCATAGGACACCGTGCTTACCGCCTCAGTGCCTTGAAATCACACTGCTCCACGTTGAAAATGAAAATGAATTTAGACTAGTACTGCTGCAGAGGTTGACAGTCGTCACAACACTACAGGTGCCGAAGAGTGTCGAGCAAGTCTGCAAACATTTGGCAGACAGCAATACGCTAGCAAAAACAGTAAAACGGGTTGGCGGAAGGGAAGAACGGGTATGATTAAAAGTCTTTGAGCAATCTGCATGATTAAAACATAAGGAATGGATGGCACTGATCGACGACCGCCAGTATTCTAGAGGTTGATGTTGACTAAAGGGTTGAATAAGTAATAGCGTATGCAATGACCGAGGGTTACTCACTAGGAGAGCAGCCAATGTTGATGAGACCGTTGAATTGATCGTTTTCGCAGCAAACGGTTTGCGACGTGCTGAAAAACCAATGTCAATTGATGGGTCAACCTGTCACAACGACGACTTACCATTGTCCACCGTTTCCAATACCAGCACCGGTGATGGGGGAGCAATTGGCAAAGACCTCGGTGCCAATAGGAAGATTAAGCCCGAGAAGGGCCAACAACTCATCAATTTCGCCGTTGCTGCCAACATTCCCCGAAGAGTTGCAACACTTGACTGGGCCAGTGTTGCACTGTGAAGTACCAGAAGGAGAGCCGCGGCGAGCAGCTGGGCGGAGTAAGCAACCAAGTCATGATACGTGTTAACGGGACGTACCCTGCGCGGGGGTAGCACGCTTTGCGGGTGCGTTGGGGGGCAATCCACGAGCGAAGCGTTCTGCGTTGGTGGAGGCAGAGACGGCGGTGGCTGCGGCGACGAGGGCAAGGACGGCGGTGAACTTCATTGTGATCTGGAGATGGCGCGTCCCGGAGGGAGAGTGAGGAATGAAAAAGAAGGAAAGGAAAAGAACGGTGTCGTGAAGGCGGGTTGAAGGGGGTCTGATTTATACCAATACAAGGCAAGGGTCGTCTCGGCAATCGGCACGTACACGGCAATGAGTTGAATAACCCATCGTGCCACAAGTTCATCCCCGATCCATCAGTCTTCGCAACTTCCAAAGCATGACGCTCGCTGTTCCTTATCGATCTGTCTCAGTATCAAATTGAGGTTAGGTCGCGGATGAGCTTTTTACTCGGCACGGTCCAGATTCGCCCAAAATTCTTGCGCCGCCGTCGTCTCTATGCTACGCCGTTGTGATGGCGGAGGCCGTCCTCTACTTTGGAGATTGCTCTCCGTCTACAGAGGCATTCGCCGCTTCTCCGATTCTGTCCTACGCGAAGAATCACCGTGTCTGACCGTTCTCTCATGGTTGCGACGCGTACTCCACCACGCCAGCTTCACGCTTAGGCTGACAATCTTTTCTCCATCCAGGTTCTCATGTGGAGCGCGTCACCAGTCAATACGTATATCTTTCATGGTGGCACCAATACACGGCATCACCAATATATCGAGTGACTCGACTACTGGTAGGCCCATCCCCAATTATCTATGTGTAGTTGATGGTACCACATGGTCATCTCTTCTGTCGTCCATGTCCCAGCGTGATAAGCACCTTCCGTCTCTTGGCTTATGAATTAGTAGCGCTCTACGACCGCGTGACGCACTCACCGCAGCTCTGTCTGCTTCGCCGGTGTTCTTTCAGCTGATATCACCTTGTCGCTATTTCTGAGATATCGTACCTTGCTTCACAAATTTATGTGAAACGTTCTCCGCGCCTAGATCTTTCCCCACTGGGAGTTGACCAATATACACAGAATTTCCAACATTGTTTCGTGAGTCCCTAGAATCCGTTCTACTGATCGCGGTTGCGTCGAGTATCTCCCCGATATCCTCGCAGACGAATACCAAACGATGGCGCTCATGTTGTCCAATTTTTTGTGGGCGGTGTTTACGACACATTCTGGAAGCGCACGCGAACAACACCTGGCAGTTTTTGGGGTGCGCGCCACTTTGGGGCGGGTGAACCTTTGCCGCCATGCAGCGAAGCCAGGTGCGCATGCGGTAAAGTGGAGCACATACAACCGATGGGCACACCCTGCAGATTTACTAATTTTTTTTTGCCAAGGATCCTCATATATTCCCTTGAATTGTGACAAATATCACACGGTTTTAGGTCGCGGACCGTGGCCAAAGAGGATGTTGTGTACCGGTGATGAAGGACCGTTCATATACCGAAGAAGCCAAGTGCTCTGAGAATTTTCTCATCTCCACGGATTCAATACCCGGACCACCTTAATCTGTTAATCGCAACGTCAAGCTGTTTGATAACGTGCGCAGTATTATAATATACTTGACGTATGACATACGACGCGACTACCTTGCTAACTCGTATCTGGTCGACTCTCGAGTGGGAGGGATGGATCCGTGAAGCTATGATTGCACTTCACACAGACGAAAAATAGAATCATGCGTGTCTCCTTCCGTTTTGATTGATCCTGGTAAAATACCGCACTAAAGCGAACGGATAAACAGTTGTCAGCACACGGGAATCGGATTACGCACTCTTCGTGGCCGCAGCGCAGACATGAGATATTTGAGTGTGCCTAAAATTAGAGAGCGAAAGATAAGCCAACGAGCGCAATCACATATTGGAAGGTACTGTACCAGAGTTGGATCCATACCCAGATCGGTCGTTACTCCCACTTGCTCCCTGCCGTACAGTGGTTAGCCCGAGAATGGAGTTAACCGCGCCGCCACCGGCACCACGGGATGCATTGCGCTGCTCCGCGGAGGGGTCGGGATTGGGACGTACTTGGTGACTGTCAACAAGTCGTTCCTGTACACGCATTTATTTTCGCTTGTTTCATCGTAGTGTTCACATATTCTGCAAGCGTAGACCATGGCGCGCCGATTTGGGTCGGCTTTTGGGTAGAGGAGGTTGTTGCATTCCGAACAAAAGTGGAGGGAGGCCTAAAAGGTAGAATTGCACGGACATCGACAAGGCCTCGTCAGCCATCGCGTCTGTGGACCAGAGCTGGACAGACAAACCATCTTGACTGATGACAAGTTACTTTTCAAACTCCGCTCTACAACAACCATGATCGCGTTCAATGGGGTCACGATAGCGCCCAAAGCTTGGGCGTTCCAGTTGGCGTACGCTGGTCTTTGGCTAGTTCGCATTTGGTTTGCGCTCTATGGCACGGCGTACATACATCCTGACGAATACATGCAAAACGGAGAAGTCACAGCTGGTACCCTCCTTTCTGGTTCAAATAACATCCTTATTGACGCGAGCGAGTAAGGGAACATCCTTGGCCTTCATACGCTGATCACCTGGGAATGGCGCTCAGAACTGCCAATCAGAACTGTTCTCCCGGTCTTTTTGACTACTGGCTTGCCTTTTCTCGGCCTGAGGCAGTTCTTCGGATGTGAGGATATTCAAACATGTCCCCGACGAGGTCTGACACCCCGGCAAGCAGAACAACTGGCACGCGCCGTCGATCCCTCGTTTATCTTTCGCACCCAACGTTTCGTGTTTCTTTGCTTGTCCAGTGTCCTTGGTAGTTATCTTGTCTTGTCTGGATGACTGCTAAAGTAGCGCAGATTACAGCGTGCCAACTCTCGTCTCGCAACCCGCGCCTCGCCGCCTGGCCCAACTCCTGCTTGCGTCGTCCTATGTGACATGTACCTTCCAAGTTCGGCCCTTCTCAAACTCTGTCGAATCGGTCTTGGTCTCCCTCTGCCTTGTACTATTGCGGCAGATACTGGACAAATGCACGCGTTTCAAGGCAGGACGAGACAAGGCGGAGGACCGTGGTTTCCATTCTGCATGTGCCTTCAAGCGCGATCTCCATCTTCTTGCAATCCTCGCCGTCGTTGGTACTTTCACCCGTCCAACATTCGTCGCATTTGCGCTCCCAATTGCATACCAGCTTCTCCGGCTCTTGTACCAGGTGACGGGCTCTCTAGTCCAAACAGTTGGCTTATTGCTACCCCCGCTTTGTGCAGCTGTGGTGGCAGCTGCCGTGTTTATCGTCGCCGATACCTACTATTTTCGTGGCAGCTTTGCAGAAATAGTCGTTACGCCCTATAACTTTATCAAATACAATTTGTCGGTCGAAAACCTCGCCGACCACGGTCTACATCCCAACTGGTTACACGTCGGTGTAAATCTCCCGATGTTGCTTGGGCCGCTCTTTGTGTGGTTTATATGGCGCAACTTGTACGAGTACATGAGGCCTTCTGCGCGTCGTGTCCAAAAAGGGCATTTTGAAACCGATGTCCTCAGACAAAGTATGCTTTCCTACTCTTTTTTTAGTTGCCCTTCTAGCTAACTGTTCTTATAGCAATTATTCAGATCATTATCTTGTCGCTGTCGGTTCTATCTCTTCAACCACACCAGGAACCTAGGTTTCTGACGCCCCTGGTTCTTCCGATGATCGTACTGGTAGCGACTGCGGAACTACCTCGACCAGGGAAATTCTTTTGGGTGAGTTGATCTTCAGTCCGTGTCGGACAACGGAGATTGATCGTGATGTACCAGGTAACTTGGACTATATTTAACATAGTTCTTGTGCTAGTGTTCGGAGTTTTACACCAAGGAGGGGTCGTTCCGTCTCTTTTTTCCCTCCATTCGACGCTGGGAAATGCTTCCGCAAATTCAAACATCAACGTCATCTATTGGAAAACTTATATGCCACCCCGGCATTTACTTGGGGCATCTCCGCAAGGTATGAGACCCTTCTATACATGGGATCAGCACGCTCAATTTTCAGTAGATATTATTTCCGAACAGTTACATTTCGTGGACCTTTCTGGGGCACCACAAAACGAGCTGATGGCCGCTCTCTCTGCGCCCTCCTTCAAATTGACATACCTTGTGTCTCCGGCGCCGGTCTACTTGACGTTACCTCATGGTATCTCATCATGCATGACCTTGGAAAAGCGCATCTTCCCGCACCTTGATTTAGACCATATCCCTGAAAGTATACAGGCAGGGGGGCTTGATGCGCTCAGTCTTGGAGTTTACGCCGTCAAATCAGATTGTATCATTGCACAGTTGGCAACTGAGGCACGTTCATCGTAGCCCCCTTATCCCCTCCTTTACCATTTTCGTGCGAGGACAGCATTGGCAGTGAGGCGCAGGGTAGTCATAACGGCTAACCCCTGATATCCCGACCTCTTGTACCAGGCGAGGAATCTTGGTTTAGTATCTTCAATCCTTCACTAAGTCCGGCCCACACTTCGTGGGTACTACTGATCTTGTCGTCTTCTAGAATGTCACGTCTCGCGTGGGTGATCATTTCCAACGAACCACAAGACGCAAACCTTGACAACCTCGATCAGGGTTGTTCCTGCGTTAGTGCTCATATGTCTTCCTGCGCCGTTCCCGCGTCCTTGTTGTGGAACGATGGGACCAGAGTTGGTTAGTCCTTGACGTATGGTGTCAGGGGGAATGCGGTATGACTCTTGGCGTCGACCTTTAATGGTTTTTCGTGGCTGGCCTGCCTTGTGTGTGTCTCTGGTCTTGACTCGCCTTCCCCTGGTTGCATGGGTCGGGCTGACCGCTCACACACGAACAGGGTCACACATGTGGTACTCTTGACAGGATCAGACGGGCATGAACGTAAGGCACTTGGTTTTCCATCATCGCACGCTCAGTCCCGCTGCTTTTGTCAGCGCTATGAAGAGCACAGGAAGGTGAGTTCGAGGTATAAAAACTGGGTGTAGCATCCCTGTCCAGCAGAAATTCCAACTCCTTCATCAACTGAACACCAGCTCTCACATCGAATCAATATTAACATGTTCATTCGCACTTTTATTGCTCTCTTCTTTGTCGCTGCCTTCTCTGGGCTAGCCGGTGCCGTTCCGACCCTTGACGTCCGCCAAAGCAGCCAGTGCAACACGGGCAGCATCAACTGCTGCAACAGCGTTCAAAGCGTGAGGGTTTTCTCGCCGACACCAATGACTGGAAAACATTGAGGGGCTTATTTCGTAACAGTCCTCTAGCACCACCGTCTCCCAGATATTTGGGTTGATGGGCATTCCCGCGCCCAAACCCGGCACCCAGGTCGGCTTTACGTGCTCCCCGATCACTGGTTTTGGACTGGGTTCTGGCAGCAATTGCGTTTCACAGCCCGTCTGCTGCAATGGCAACAGTTTCGTGAGTCCATTTTATTCGCCCATGTTTGCTTGCTCGTCGTCTGAGATGTGCACAGAGCGGTATCGTCGTCATTGGCTGCTCTCCCATCAACATCATCTTGTAACCTTCGCCAAGTTGATGGAATCATGCCGTTTGTAAGCGTAAAGAAAAAAAAAGATCTCGTGATGTCTTCCCGGTAAAGTTCAAGTTTGAGTGTAGTCGTGGGTTTGGATTGATTCGTGTATGGATACGGATCTTGTGTATGTGATGTACTTATAGCGAGGTTTGGTTTGAATGCGTATTATGAGTGTTGTGCCAAGGTAAACTTGCAAGATCGGGCTGAGAGTCTCGGTAGCTATGCTTGGTATGGGTGAGCAGACTGTGACTGATTCAACCATTTATACAGCAGATCATGTGGTGATTGTCGTCTTCACTGTCTACTCTACTTGGTGGCACATGATCGGCGCGGATGGATTATCGGATCGGGAAGGCTGCTTGTTTCGTCCGAAGTTGAATCGAGCGAGCTCCAAGTTGGGATCCACACAACGCTTGGGTTGTAGCTGCTGTATGTAAGTATAACTCTGCTCGGAGTGGATGCCTTCCAGTCCTACGTGTACAGTACTACTTTCCCGAGTCTGACGTCGTCGAACATTGAATGACGTCTATGCATTGATTCCCCTACACGACGTTTTCTTAGATTGCCAGTGTCTCGGGGAATTTAGATTGGATGTTGAGCGCTGAGTGAGCTTGTTCGCAAGAGATATTTAATTGGTACAGTAACCTGGCAACATTTCATTTGGTAGAACAATTTCAAAACACGTCCCAACTAACGATGACATGGGTTTTCCAATGATTGGTGGTCTCGGGTCAAAGATACAGATACAGCTACTAAATTTGTCACGGAATACTGTACACCGGGCCTCAGGAGCCGCAGCTTTGTTGTTCTCAAGACTCAAGAGTCAAGACAGTGCGAAGACTGCCGCATGGAGTTAAATGAGGTGAAAATGAAGGTGTGGCAGACGCACACCTCTACACCATTTGAACCCGTGCAGTGGGAGAAGTGGATACTGCACCCGAGGTGCGGGCAATGGCAGACAGATCAATTTCTAGACGAGCTGTGGTCAGAAAGAGCCCATCAATGCAAGGGATAGAGGTAACCTTGGCCCTTGAGAGCGGTCTTCCTGAAGTTTCTCGCGAGGCGCTTCTCCTCTTCGGTAAGGGGGTTGGACATTCTCCTGGACGTGTCCTTGTCCGAGTCAACTGGATGAAGAAGTGAGCCACGATTCAAAGTAACCGAGGGCGGGGATGGACATACGTGAGTCGCGGCCCCCTTTGTCTTGTTCTTGTTCTTGCTCCTCGTCCGCGAGTGCGGCTGCCTCGAGGTAGCCCACGTCAACGATGCTGCCCCAGTTGTGTTGGCCACTGCCACCCTTGCGGAGGGATTTGTCGAGGCCCGACTTTGACTCGGAGCGGTCCCTTTGGAGGGCCCGAGGAAAGGCGGCGCGCGAAGTGCGAGTCATGGGGAGATGGTGAGGCGAGTGAGATGGAGTGGATGGGAGGATGGGAGTTGTGGTCCAAGTGAGGTAGCAGGCATGGTTACTTTATATCATTCGAGATGATTCGAGGCCCCGTGACAGGGTTCTTGGCGCAAACAAGAGTGGCACCCCGTGTTTTACGTTTTCTGAGATAAATCTGCGTCTGGGCAGTCTGTTCAACACGTTTCTCTTCTGAAAAATCACTATCTACTCCTCATCGACGCTCACGTCTGCGTGATCATAATGTGGGGAAGCGTGGGAATCACAGTGTCTAATGAGCAGTCGTGTGATCGAGTCTCACCCTGGTGTTACCTCATGTCCACTCACCAGGACGATGCAGTCCGATCGCTCTTACGAATATCTGAGAACCTTGAATGCCTGTTGGACGTAGAACTTGCCGAGAACGGCGCTAGAAGGACACCGCAAAGCGACCCGAACGACCCGACAGACACCCATTTACGCCACCATTTGATCGCCGTTGTCACCCATCGTCACGACTTCGAGGACAGAGAACTGGGCAGGTGGGTGCTAGTTCGTTAACGGTCTCAAGGTCGATGCTTACGTCCGTTTTCAAGTCTATTCGTCTTGAATGCGCCCGAGACGAATAGTCCGCTGAGAGTGGTCGATACGCTTCCGATCACCGAGCACTTGGTTTTGGCAGTTGCACAGACTGGCCCAATTGACCCGCCCGCAGCAAAGAGCGACACACGTGTGCCCACAGAGTCATGGTCTGGTGAGTTTCACCTACAGGTTACAGGCCCTCTCCTTCCGATCTAACCCGTCGTCACGTGAGCCTGGCTGCTTTCCATCAGGCGGGATGCGCAAGACACCAGACCGCTTGCATTCAGAATCCGTACTCGTAATACCCAACAGCTGCAGAACCTCATTACAGAGTTCCGTCGTTTGAAGGAGATCGCGAGTAAGTACGCGTGTGCTCAGCCACGAACCACCTGAACGCTACCCTCTCCCAAGCCATAACACATCCACTCCGTGCTGATTTCACCTGGATTGAGGGGTACATATCGAATCCATCATCTAGTCGCCTTGATCTTCGCCTTCGTAAAAAACCCTTGCATGCGCGCTTGTCTCCTGCTGTCGCCGGCCTTGGAGATGATGCCTCAGACATTCCAACCGTACGCCGTGATTGGATCGAAAAGACCGCTGCCAAAGAGGCCGCAAGTGGTAAGATAAAACATTTAAAGTACGCCATTGTTCTTAAATCTTTAGTCTCTCGTTTCATGTTCTATAGGATACGGCTGGGAACCTTCAACGTCAATGGCAAGTCTCCCTCGCAGGATCTGCACTCGTGGCTTTGTAGATCTGAATCTGAGGGCCCACCGAAGACTGGTTGGATATCCCCGTTGAAACTCTCACCGTTCGAAGTCTCCTCAGATCCGTTTCACCATGGTTCGTTGTGTTGACTTTGTCAAGACTCTTGTTTGAGTCATCACTGTCTTAGAACTGCGGGAAAAGGACGCGTCGACCAATGCGTCTGACTCGCGAGTTTTTGGGGATCCGGATATGCTAGTTCTGGGGTTCCAGGAACTGGATCTATCGACCGAAGCACTCTTATATACGACAAGCACGTTGAAAGAAGATGACTGGCTGACAGCTATTTTCGCTGGTCTTGGGGAGAAGCGTGTCCTGTATGAAAAAGTACGCTCTCACCAACGCAACTAGATCAGCATTGATCGCCCCTGATGCTGCCAGCTTACTTCAAGGCAACTTGTCGGCATGTTACTCGTAGTGATCGTGAAGAAATCACTTGTCTCCTGTTTCAGTGATGTTCGATCATGCGACGCAGGCTCAGGCATCATGGGTTTTATGGTATACAACTACAGCGCTTCCCCAAAGATATCCAGGATATTCATGTAGTCTACAGGGAAACAAGGGTGCCACAGCCATCAGAACGGAATTCACTCCCAAAATGACCTCGGATTCCAAGTCAACAACATATCGCTCAACCATTTTCACATTCGTCAATGCACATCTTGCAGCGTCGGACGAAATGGTGGAAAGGCGGAACTATGACTTTCAGGAAGTGAGCGGTCGCCTGGCGTTCTCTCTCAATGGTTCGAATCAAAGTTATATGCCAAATTCATTCGCGGGGGATACCTATAGCATATTCCAGACCGACGTGCTCTTCTGGATGGTGCGTCCGCTCGTCCCCGGAAAATGATAATATAACTCATTTATCTCGTCTAGGGAGGTGACATTTTTGTCGCAAACTGGGAATACGACCTCACGCTTTTCATTCAGATCTCAATTACCGGTTAGACTTATCCGACGAGGACATAAGAAAACTATTGTTCTCGCACATGTCAGGTGTAGACAGCATACGGACCCTGTTGTCGTATGACCAGCTAAGTGCTGCAATACGGAACAACAAAGCATTTTCAGGTTTCACGGAACACCCCATTACACACACTCCGTGCGCAATCGCTCGGTTGTGTTGTGACATTAAAGCTTACTTCTGTGTTCTGTAGCACGTATCGCTTAGCCCCAGGTGTGTCAAAGGACCGACTAGGATATGACCTTAGGTAGGTGTTCTTAAGACCTGCGTGGGGCCGGGCTATTCTCAGTGTGTACACCAGACGCAAACCCGCCTGGACGGATCGTATCCTGTACATGGCATCTCCTGACACGAGGGTGGGACAAGTAGCATACAGAAGCCACCCGGAAATCACGATGAGCGATCACCAACCTGTGTCCGCTGATTTTGATATTTCCGTGCGTACTTGTGGCGTTGGTCTAGTCAGTTCCGGGGTGCTGATTGAAGGGGACTGGTTCGTCTCTTGTCCCCAGTTGACTTTAATCGATCGGATGCAGCACGAGAATGTCGTGTCAGCACTGCATCGTGAACTGGGTGCATTCGAAGGCTATGGGCGCAGGCCAAAGGTCAAGATCCAGCCTACCTCAATAGATTTTGGAGCCGTCAAGTAAGTTCAGATTTCCTTCTACTTCCTCAGGAGAACGTGATCGCTTTACGGGGGTAAGATACAAACAAACAATCCACCGCGAGGTGGTTATACAAAACGAAGGCGATGTAAGTCCCTTGCGATAAAGACCGATTGAACGTGGGTAACCCGGACCTTGAATGGTATAGGTTCCATGTGTATTTCGCTTCGTGGGCACTGGGGCTAATTCATCTATTTGTGAGTACCTTCCTGATACCTCGTGGTCAGCATCCCCGGGAACTGACTGTGTTGACAATGGTGTCATAGCGCCCTCATGGCTTCATATCGAACCTATGGCGGTGCGTTCTTCCAGCGATACGTACACGGAGATGGCCGATCCGTTATCTAGGGACTCTTGCGCCCTGGCGGGATGATGACCATCATCCTATCGGCGTACGTTGATAATAATTCGGCGGGAAAGTTGAATCTCGCCCCGCCGAAGCTCGAGTTCACGCTCATCTTACACACGGCGCTTGGCAAAGATGATTTCATCACTATATCCGGGAATTATCGTACGTCTTTTCATAACACCGTGTTCTCCACCTCCTTCTCTCCACTTGGATCAGAAATGATCGCTTATGAACGGCCTTGCACCCATCCAGAGTACACGTGTTTTGCGAACACCCTCGAGCGACTCACGCGATTGCCCGGGCCGATCAGTAAGCTCAAGTCACCTGAGGAGGTGATGCCCGCTGGCTTGGATGTTACGGCGACCACCGAGATTATGCGGCTTATCAATTGGATGATGACGCACGTTTCTGCCACCGTACGTACCACCGACATCGTGTCATAGGGGTGTTCGATGACTCAATCCACCCCACGAGGGTGACCAGGATGCATTGTTCGAGTATCCAGCACAGGAACGCTTGTGTCACGTCATCAGAGAGGTGGGTCGCCTCGTGCTGGGCAACGTGAGCATCAGCTGAGGATTTTTATTTTATTTTTTATTTTTGCGTTTTTCTTGGCGGGTCGCAGTGTCTCGATACGGGCGACGAATTTCCTAGCGAGGGTCCAGATGGGGACCACCGTGCCCTCGTTGCGGCGTTTGCCAGCACGCTCGTCGCATTCTTCGATTCGTTGGTCGAATCCGTTGTCCCTGCTCGGCTCCACGCGCAGTGTCTGCAAGCGAGGAACAAGGACGAGGCGTTTGAGGTGCTCAGTGCGTTTCCGCACGAGAACATCAACGTGGGTCGCTTTATGGTTCATGGACGTTGAGTATTGACGTGGGCGCGGCTCAAGGTGTGGATATCGTTGACGGCGTTTTTACATTATATCGCCCAGCGGGATGCATCCGAGGATGAAGACTCAAAGGCAGTCGGGCCGAAAATGGCTCATAGACTGGGTACGTTCATCGTTGATTGTCCCACACACAAAGTTATTGACGAGTACTAGCGAGCACCTTTACTCCTGTCTTACTTCGAGACGACCCAACTGGGGTTCATCCAAGAGTATCACCCATTGGAAAGCGCGAATTTCTTCTTCATTTCATCAACTAGACGCCGCGCGGAGCAATCAACATAGAAATCAAGAAAATGGGTGTTACATTGGCTTCTATTACTGCTGTTCTCTTTCCGGGTGTACACCTGTTCTAATCCAGACTACGCAAAGAGCTTCTTGTATGCCTTCTTCTCCTTCTCTTTGAGCTCCTTCTCGCGTTGCGTGATCTTAGCGAGTTCGGTCGAGATGGCCGCCCTGAGATTGAGAGGGTCTTCTGTCGCGAGGAGGGTGTTGGCTTCCAACAAGTCGTTCCTTGCACCGTCGTCGTCTTTCAGGGCCGCCTTTGCGAGTGCTCGGCGGTAGAGTGCCTTCGCTGCGGTGGATTCCGGGTAAATACGCATACTGGACCATGCAGAGGATGCGACCAACCTTTGTGTTCTATCTTGGCCGCGAGTGTGTACGCCCGCGTCGTCTGGTGTACGGCCAGTGTAGGGTCAGGCGGCTGAGAGCGAAGTGCGCCAAGTGCAGAGTTAATAAGCAAGACTGTTCGGAGCTCGTCGAACTCTTCTTTCTGTGAGGGCGGGGCGTCGTCGTGCAGGGAAGGATATTGGTCCAGGTACCTCAACGACTCTGAAGCGTTCGCGTTAGTGGATTCTGGTTCCAAAAGGATAACCAGACGTACTGAGATACTTTTCCAATGCCGCGGAGGGGTTCGGCTCGCCCGCCTTGGACCCGTCCTCGTTCTTTCCGGTAAGCAACGCGTTTCCGATGCTCTTGATCGCGTTGGCTGCTGTGTACGCGTACTCGTGGTCGTCTGAGGCATGCGGATCGTCTTCTGGATAATCCTCGTAGCCGTCACCATCCGGGCTGGCGGACTCCTTCAGAGACGGGTCATCGGAGGCGAGTTGACCGCAGGCGGCGATGACGATGGGCTTCGTGGGGACGTCACCCGAAGTCGTCGAGTGGTGTTCGATCTTGCGGACTGGCGAGGTGTGCGTGAGACGACCGCGTTTAGTACGCGAGAGAAACCGTACCGATCGATTTGCCCTTGATGACCTCGCCGAAAACGACGTGTTTGCCGTCCAAGTGGGGCGTCTGCGCGACGGTGATGAAGAATTGGGATCCGTTGGTGTCTTTACCTGCATTTGCCTGTATGGGGTGTGGTCAGCGCAACGATAGACCCTGGGGACATACGTGAATACCATGGAGAGGAGGAATGGTTTTTCATGGTTTACAGGGAACGCCTCGTCGGCAAACTTTTCTCCGTAGATGGACTCTCCACCAGTACCTAAGACTAGTTGTCAGCCGAACAGAAGAGCACGGATGTGAGATCGAGTACCGTTTCCGGCCGTAAAGTCGCCTGCCTGGCACATGAACCTGGTAAGCACAAGGCGAAGGGTCAAGCCTGGTCCGCATCTCAATGGATTGGTTTGAGAGAGGAACGCGCGCGTACCCTTTAATGACGCGATGGAATTTGGACCCGGCATAGTGAAGTGGTTTGCCCGAGTTGCCAGTGCCCTTCTCACCAGTGCAGAGCGCACCTGAGGGTGAATGAGTCGTGGGCCGGGGTTGGTAAGGGAAAGACGTACGGAAGTTCTCTACGGTCTTTGGAACTAGGTCCGCATAGAGAGAGAAGATGATTCGACCAACTGATTTCCCGTCGATGGTGATATCGAAGAAAGTAATCGGACGCTCTGCAGGTTCGGACATGACCAAGGATAAGGAAGAAGAGGAAGAAGAGGAAGGCTATAAAGTCAACATGACTTTTACGTAAACCGGTAGGAAAGTGCGAGAACGTGCAAGGCCAATCTACATACAGACACAACTCAACCAAGCTAGCAATATGCTTGATTAACTATATTTCGTCGGGCCTGTCGACCCCCTCGACGCGGCTGAATCAAAGAGTTCGCTGTACATTGTAGTATGGTGACCGGTCTGGTGTTGAGTAACTTGGCAGCTTTCAGACTTTCAACAGACTCCTCCGGGTCTATAGTCGTCATAACGTCGTACACGCTGATCTCGACCAACACGTCGTCTGCATTAACTCGATCAGTTGTGTAGCATTTCCTACCCTCGACATACGGGATTACTTAGGACGAGCTCTGTCAGCTGAGTCATTTTGACTTGACTGTGTCACTGACGTTCAGGTTTGTTCGAGAACTGCTCCTCAAGTAGAGTCCCCAACTATGAAATCGCCATCCGAACCGAACACGGCCCCCTTTGACTGTCCGACACTCCAGGACCTCGATGTCGATCCATCCACGATCGATACAGCATCCCCGCTCGAAATAACTAACAAATGGCTCTCCTCATTCTCAACCAGCATTTCGAACAAGGACCTAGACACACTCATACATCTCTTCCACGAATGCGGTTTCTGGAAGGACATCTTGACCCTCACCTGGGACATGCGGACTATTCGTGGTCATGCTTCCATCAGGCGTGTTTTGGACGCGCGCCTCGCAACGACCGGCTTATCGGCGATCCGACTTATCGAAGACCCAATACGCGGACCGACGATGATCAAGCCACTCCCTGACGTGATGTTCATCCGTTTTTGTTTCGACTTTGAGACGAAACATGGCAAGGGAATCGCCGTCGCTTTCTTAGTCCCCACGTCGACCGGGAATTGGAAAGCGTGGTCCTTGCTCACCAGACTAGGTTCCCTCAAGGCATACCCCGAGCAGGTGAGTCGTCCAATGCGCAAGCCCATCCCGCTGACATGCAGTGTCCATCTTCCAGATTGGCACGCTGCGACCCCGTCTCTCAGACCACGAGAACTGGGAGGACCGACGGCGATGCGAAATAGACCTTGATGATGGTGATCCAACGGTCCTTGTCATTGGCGCTGGTCACTGTGGACTCGAAGTAGCAGCAAGATTGACGTATCTTGGCGTCTCTACGCTCGTCATCGATAGAAACCAACGCATCGGCGATAACGTACGATTATCGATACATCCATCTGGACATGCTAAAGTAACTTGCAGTAGTGGAGGTTGCGATACAAAGCGCTATGCCTTCATGACACGGTTTGTGAGTCAGTTTGTGGAATATATGTGCCACTAGAGCTCACGTATGAGCAGGGTCCAATCAAATGCCATATTTGGCGTAAGTAGATATGACACGCAACACCTATTATCTGATATTCATCTCGTAATCTCCAGTTTTCCCCAGACATGGCCTATCTACTGCCCCGCCTCCAAGGTACTTACTTTCCGATCTACCTGCTTGTACAATCTCTGATTCCCCGTAGTTGGGTGACTGGCTCGAGTCTTACGCAACGGCCCTCAACCTAAATGTTTGGCTGTCTTCTTCAATCATCAGCGCAATCTTCAACGAAGGGACAAGAACATGGCACGTTTCTGTTAATCGAGGCGGACAGGTGAGGGAAATGACGGTCAAGCATCTTATTTTTGCAACCGGTTTTGGTGGTGGCTTTCCAAAGATACCCGATGTCCCAGGAAAGGTGTGACATTCTCGTGAACTGAGGTTCTGGTCTGGGTCTAAATTATGCTTTGTCACGTCCAGGAACAATATTGTGGTTCTGTTTTGCATTCTACCCAATTTACTTCTGCAGCGGAATATGAAGGGAAGAAGGTGGTCGTAGTTGGTGCCTGCAATTCAGGTCTGGTGCACTGCTCTTGATGAAGTTGGATGCATGCTCAGCCTCGCATAGCTCATGATATCGCCCATGATCTCTGTCGCCACGGGTGTGATGTTACGATGTATTTCTTTCCAATTCACTTCTCCCACCAACATTTTGATCATCATCTGTAGGGTCCAGCGTTCACCCACGTATGTCATATCCCAAAAAGCATTAGAAATGGCTCTCGGAGGTGGGACCTAGCCCGCCTTCCGTCGTGGATATTGACTCATCAGATCGTACATGGTATGCTAGAGAGGTACAACGAACACTTTCCGATTGAATTTGCGGACCTTCTCGGGGTGGCATTTCCCTTTGTAACCGTCAAACGTTTGCAGAAGGTGTCCACTGCACGCACGGCGGATGGGATTGACAAGTGCATAACGTCGTTTCCCTATATTGTTTGAGAATAACCTTGACGAATAGAGAACTCCTTGATGGCTTAGAAAAGGTTGGCTTTCAGACATACCTTGGTCCCGATGGAGCGGGGCTCTTGCCATTGATATTCGACAGGGGTGGGGGATTCTACATTGGTCAGTAATGCTTGAGTCTCATCGCTACGTCTTTGATAATTAATCACGACAAATCAGACACTGGTGCCAGCCGGGAGATAAATAACGGGACTATCAAGGTCAGGAGTAATTCCATTGTCCGAAGACTCACCGAGGGTGGCATTGAAGTGGATGATGGAAGTGTATTGGAAGGGGATACCGTCATTTTCGCAACAGGGTAAGTTGTAGTCTTGTTAACTACCCCGCAACTATGTTGATGACAATGGGCTGGATGGTGTTGAAGCTACGGTGATATACGCAGTTCGATAGAGGAAGCCTGTGGGCACGATGTCGCAACGAGGGTTGGAAACGTATGGGGTCTGGATGCAGAAGGGGAACTGCAAGGAGTGTGGAGAAGGACTGGTCATCCGAGGCTGTGGATCGCAATGGGTAAGATCTTTCCATATTCAAATCGTAAATTCCCTGAACGCTGGTGGATAGCCAACCTCGCTCGGTCTCGCCTGCACTCGCTGCATCTCGCGCTTCGTATGTCCGTTCCGCTTGTTGCGTTATGCACTGGATTGAGCTGGTTGCAGAGATTAAGGCAATCGAAGAAGGCATTGTCTCGGACGAAGAAATCTGCACTGGATGAGCAGAGCCCCATGAATTTGAATTTTAGGGATCAGCGCTGGACACCCGAGTGGCAGTACTGTGATCATGAATAATGCAGGGGCTGGCCCCTTTATCCTGTGTAAACTCTCCCATTAGCTCCACTTGAGATGTGACGCTCAAGTTCCACGAAGACAAGCCAAGGCGATGGCTTTCCCTTTTTGGCGAATGGGATAATGAGCCAAGGAATGTTCGAGTTGTGGAATCTCACGATCAATCCTCAGCCTATCGATGGATTATGCGTTCCTGAGAAGCCCGACAAAAATACCTACTGACTCTCAAGGTTTCAGATTTGTTGAGGGACTACCACTCAACCCAACGTGGTCCTCGAGACTATGGGATCGCTACCCGAGTCGAACGTAGCTCCCTTTGACTGTCCGACCCTCCAAGACCTCGATGTCGATCCATCCACGATCGATAAGGCTGCATCCCCGCTCGAAATAACCAACACATGGGTCTCCTCATTCTCAGCCAGCATTTCTAACAAAGAGCTAGACACAGTCATACATCTCTTCCACGAACACGGTTTCTGGAAGGACATCTTGACCCTCACCTGGGACATGCGTACCATTCGCGGTCACCCCTCCATCAGGCGGGTTTTGGACGCCCGTCTCGCAGCGACTGGCTTATCGGCGATCCGACTTATCGAAGACCGAATACGCGGACCGACGATGATCGAACCACTTCCCGACGTGATGTTCGTCCGTTTCTGTTTCGACTTTGAGACGAAACATGGCAAGGGAATCGCTGTCGCTTTCTTGGTCCCCACGTCGACCGGGAATTGGAAAGCGTGGTCCTTGCTCACCAGACTTGGTTCCCTCAAGGCATACCCCGAGCAGGTGAGTCGTCCAATGCGCAGGCCCATCCCACTGACATGTAGTGTCCATCTTCCAGATTGGCGTGCTGCGACCCCGTCTCTCAGACCACGAGGACTGGGAGGACCGACGGCGACGCGAAATAGACTTTGATGATAGTGATCCAACGGTCCTTGTCATTGGTGCTGGTCACTGTGGACTCGAAGTAGCAGCAAGATTGACGTATCTTGGCGTCTCTACGCTCGTCATCGAGAGAAACCAGCGCGTTGGCGATAACGTACGCGCCATGGTGCCTCCATCCATCTTGACAAGCTGATGTAACTCGCACTAGTGGCGGTTACGATACAAGACGCTATTCCTTCATAACCCGACTTGTAAGCCGATTCTATGCCACATACAAACAAGGTTTACGTGCAAGCAGGGGAAGATCATATGCCATACCTCGAGTGAGTGGACGTGGCACACCACACCCACTTGGTCGATTATTCACCCTGCGGCCTAGTTTTCCACAAACATGGCCGGTCCATTGCCCCGCCTCGAAGGTACCTTCAACTTCCTGGCCTGTATGGTCTCTGATTTCTTGCAGCTGGGTGACTGGCTCGAATCTTACGCAACAGCCCTCGATCTGAATGTTTGGCCATCCTCCTCTGTAACGAGCACAAGTTTCAACCAGGAGACACGAACGTGGCGGGTCTCCGTCGATCGGGGTGGACGGACGAGGACAATGACGGTCCAGCATCTCGTTTTTGCGACCGGCTTAGGTGGTGGGTTTCTAAACATGCCGAACATACCGGAAAAGGTGCCTCATCTTTGTCGATCGAATGTCAGCGCTGAATCTCTTTTCACGGTTAGGAACTGTATCGCGGTTCCGTTCTGCATTCTACTCAGTACACTTCGGCGACGGAGTTTGAAGGGAAGAAAGTGATCATAGTTGGTGCTTGCACTTCAGGTTCGGTGCACTGCTCTTGTGGTGTCGAGTGCGCATTTAGATATGCTTTTGCATAGGTCATGACATAGCCTATGATCTGTGTCACCACGGATGTGATGTTACGATGTATGCCTTTTTAAGAGCATCCTGAGGATCTTCTCCCATAGGCATGCTAATTTTCATGTACAGGATACAGCGGTCGCCCACCTATGTAATATCCCAAGCTGCGTTGGTAATGGCTCTCGGAGGTAGGACCTAGCCACCTATCACCGGGGATATTGATTGCATCAGGTCGCCAATACCAGAGAGATACAACGAACATTTTCCGATCGAATTTGCGGACATCCTCACCGTAGCGTTTCCCTTTGTAACGTTGAAGCATTTGCAAAAGGCATCGGTAGCGCGTACGGCGAACGGGATCGATAAGTACATAACGTCATTTCCATGGTATGTTTGGGGTGGATGACCTTGCCAATTAGAGAACTCCTTGATGGCTTAGCGAAAGCTGGCTTTCGGACATACCTTGGCCCGGACGAAGCGGGGATCTTGCGATTGGTATTCGAAAGGGGTGGGGGGTTATACGTTGGTCGGTAATTTCCAAGCCTCTCTGAAGATGGCTCACAATCTGGCAGACACTGGTTCCAGCCGTGAGATAATAGACGGGAATATCAAAGTGAGAAGTAGTCCCGCCGTTCGAAGGTTCACGGCGGGAGGCGTCGAACTTTGCGATGGGAGCGTATTGGAGGGAGATATCGTCATTTTTGCGACAGGGTGAGTTGTCGACTCCATTAGGCGTGGAAGTTTGTGGTAATAACACTCTGGATGTGATTGAAGCTATGGGAATATACACAGTTCAATAGAGGAGGTCTGTGGGTCGGATGTCGCAGCGAGGGTCGGAGGGCTCTGGGGTCTAGATGCAGAAGGAGAAACACAAGGAATGTGGAGGAGGACTGGGCATCCGAGGTTGTGGGTCGCAATGGGTAATACTGCATCTCGGAACGAATGAAGAATCCCCCTAAATGTTCGAGGATAGCCAACTTTGCACGTTCTCGCCTGCACTCGCTGCATCTCGCGCTTCGTATGTCCGTTTCCCACGGTGCTTATTGCGCAGGACTGAGTTAGTTGCAGAAATCAAAGCCATTGAGGAAGGCATCGTCTCAGACGGTGAACTTTACACTGGATGAGCAGAGCCTCATGAATTTGATTTTTACTAAAGGTACTGTAACGATGAAGGGTGCCGGTGCAGCCTCGCGGCTCCTTTATCCTGTGCAAACCTTCTCTTATCCTAGTTCCGCGTGAACGCTGCGTCGCCTGAGCCTCACGAACCCAAGCCACTCGACCTTGGACAATTACTTTCCCCTTCTGGTGGATGAAATAGTGGCCAGCCTTGCTTTCAAGTTGTCCGCGGCCTGATCGCAGTGATCACGCCATCCGGGGATGAAAAGGCCATTTTGACCGTGGACCACATTGAATGGTTACCAGGCATGAAATTGGAAGACCCGGCCATGTGCTTATACCCGTTCCGTCCACGTTCAATTCTTGTCATTCTTGCCCGGAAATCGGTCAGCATGCGACTGAAAAATTAATCGAAGCCATGATAAGATCGAGTTGACGACACCTCAGCCATTGATCGCGTCAGTACCTTGATGGAGGAGATCAAACGGCGGGTAAATGTGTTGACAGACCGTGGGACTCGGAATGACCATGATAACAGAAAGATATATACGACCATAGCTTCTGTTGGTGACATCGGGACCGTCCTGGACTGGCAAGCATGCGGTTGGTTTGGACGTTAATAGGGCGAGAACGACGTCTGTGCGGAGTTAAGCTTGCCATAATACGGGCGAAGATGCGAAGCGAAAGACGAAATCTCGTACGATATCGATGTCGCCAAGCCTTGGAAGAAAAGCGACATTCGGGGGATACTCGGCAGACCGAACGTTGACAGAAAAACAAGAGATATCTGATATCCTGCACTGCGGGAGGACTTTGATACTTCGGATACTGTGAGGATGACGTAATGATGATAAGTCGGAGTTAGCCGAGAGTAAAAGAATGTTTAAGATTCGGATGTTGCTGCGGTGCGTGGGTGTCACCGTGTTGGATTTGCCCTCCCTCGTCCGCACCGTCCCCGTGCTGCTAGGTTCTTCCTTTTAACCCTACCCGACTAATCCCCCTCTGTAAAATCATGTCCGTCCTCGTCCCCGCAAAGTTCCCCTCCCTCTCCGCTATATTCATGGCCGCCGCTGCTTCCGTACTCCTCTTGCTCGTCGCTCGCATTCTCTTCCTCCTTATGCGTCTCTGGTCCTGTCCAATCGCACGTCCAGAATCACAAGAGAAAGAAAACCTCCTGCGTTCCTTGTCATACATATCTCACCCCTGGGGCCGTTCTCTGCAGTGGAATACCCTCCCATTCACCCTCTCTCGCCCAGAAAAGCCGTCCCCAGAGACTGGAAACGGCGCTGGCGTAGTTCTCCCTCAAAAACGCTCCCAGGTGTTCCCCATTCTCAACTGGAAACCGCGCACGGGACCCCAGTTTCAGCCCCCTCGTAAGTTGTCCCTGCACCTCGTTTCACATTTCCCGTTAACAGCGGCTTCTAGCGCCTGCGCTGTATGAAAGTCCCGTGCCACTATCAATGGCAAAGATGATCATGTCGCGGCATGTACGTGGCACGTTTACCGCCTTGGCGATATCAGCACTTATTTTCCACCCAACAGACGGTCCGAAAACCGAACCCTAACCGACCACGGAGACCCTCAACCCCCTCCTCTTCTCGACCAACGTCACCACCGCAAACACCTTCGCGCCTATACCATTCAATAGCATAGCCCTCCCGCTAATCCTCTCCCGCCAAAACCTCGCCTCATCGACCCGATGCCTAAATTAACTTATATTACGGACACACATGCACGCGCTTCGCCTCCGAATTGTCAGGCATCCGCGCCTGCTATAATCACATGATCTACTGGACAATAGCCGCAGAGAGTTCTCGATGACTTACTACGATGACGATATATTCTCGGGCATACTCTGGATTTTCGATGATTTCATCTTGCTTCCGCGAGGTCAGCGACTTGGTAGCCACTGACGTTCTCCGGAGTTTCGGGTATGCTCTGGACGATGGAACTAACACACGGATAATCTTCCTCATGTAACGAAGGAACTTTTTTTTTTTCCCTTTCTTTCGAGTATCGTTTTTCTTATTCGTTTTCTATTTTGTTTTGCAACGTATCGTCGACTCGTACGGATCCTTTTAGTCTCTTTTCTGCCAGCTCAAGTAGGTTAACATGTGTCTAGGCAATGACAAGCAATTCGAGATAGGACGCGGGGTTGATCCGCTCTGGGGTTGTAACGTAACGTGTCAAGTTGTGGGCGTGTATTCGTGTCTACATGCTACCCAGCACGACGAGACGTCCACCCAAATACATCGAAAAGTTCCACATGCACAGAAGTGGCTACGTGATCCCATAGCATTATTTTTAGAGACGACCGGGGTGTTGACATGCCATCAACACGAACCCCCATGACCTTCGGAGAGACGACTAGGACCCATCGGAGAACCGACTGCTACGAGCCAATCGACGACATAAACGTGCACATCGTCCAGCGCTCAAACGTGCCTCGCGGGAAAGAGCTCCATACCTCCTACTTCCGAGCAGCCTGTGTCGGCGTCGGCATCGGCGTCCATGTCCGCGCGGGCCAACGTTTGCCGCCATTCGATCGCAGAAATCGGGTTCAATTGCCGTGTATCACTGCCACCTCGGATGAAAGACCGTGCGTTGAGGCTCGCAAGAAGCGTGTTGCAGTACACCGTGCACAGCGGGTAGTACAGGGCTGTGAAGATGAGATTGGTCGGGTATATGACCAGCTGCCAGAGAGTAGCATGAAATGAGCGGAGGAAGCGCCGCGTAAGCAGCAGGTTGGGGACGCACCAGGATGACGGACAGGAAGGCAAAGAGCGCCGACGAGAGGCCAGTGTTGACCGAGATGAAGATCAATCGGCGAAGCATTTGATCCGTGCTAGATGACGAACACGTTGAACCATGCTGATACACCACATAGAAGGTTGCAAGGGAACATACTCTGCGAACCCTGTTCGGCCTGTGGCGAGAAGCGTACATAAAGAGATCGTGATGGTAACATCGACTGCCATCGCAATTCCGTTGAGTGCGTTGGCCACTTTCTGAACGCGTGCCGTCAGAGAGACATGAAACCAGGAAATGACATGTATCGCACAGTGAGCAGGGGTCCTGAAACGGCGGAAACGCCCGTTTGGAATGCTATTGCTATGACCGTGTACGCTGGGCGATCGAATGTGAGTCGCACTCCGTGTCGGACGTACTCCACACTCACAGGTACCCAAAACTGGGATTCTTTTTGCTTCAGTGACCGGGATACGCAGAACTGGGCGTACTCACCCAATTGGGCAAACACAAAGGGCATTAAGATAGCTGGAAACAGCCATCTAAAACGGTTCCTCGTCACTGAAAATGGGTATGAGTGGACATAGTCAAGACACGCGTTGAACGCACAGAACCAAATCCGATATATGAAAAACGATTGGACGGTGGAAGAAACAGCTGACTTCCCACACAACATGAGGCCTCGATCGAGAGTAGAGGAATGCGCACTCACGGTCACTATTATGGAAATTAATAAGGGGCTATGCCGACTGTTAGCACCTTCTTCCCGAAGAGAACCTGCCTGCTTACGCATGGGTATACGCGAGGAAGCGGTCGTCCCCAAAGTGCACGACGAAGTACTGCCACACTAATAGGACAGTGTTAGCGCATCCTCGGTTCAGCTTGCTCAATATATAAAACCTCACCGCCTAGAGATATGAGCACCGTATGCAGAGTATCTAACACAAACACCCAAGCCACCTAAATATATGAGAAGTGTGTCTCGTTAGAAAGGTGGTACCATACCAGTGACTTAAGTATAATGGTGTCCTCCGTGTAACTATTCTCCGTAAGCTTGGCAGCAAGAGGTGCAATTCATGCTTGAACTGACCGTTCATAGTAAAGAAACCTATATGGTGGGAAATAATTGAGAATGGTACCATAAAAAATGGAACGAGGCTACATACGTCTGTAATATGCTGACACCATAAAAGACTAGCGAAACGAAGACCGCGGCGAGAGTAGATCCCCAGCTGTCGCTAAGATTGATGGTGGAAGTCGTACCCATACTGGTTGACATGGTGGCAGGGAGGAGTCAAGACCAAGTGGAGAAGACGAAGTGGCGATCGTATGGCTCCGATGCTGCGGAAATTTGTAGTTCGCTTTCGACGGTCACGGACATGACGAATGACCGGTGCCTCACTTGTGGGAAATATGCACCGACACTGACCTAAAGTAAACACAACTATGCTGTGGGGTTACGGGGGCAAAAACATCTTGTCAGGGCTGTGCGGCCTTGAGGTGGGAGTGGGCCAACCAGAGAACCAATCTCGGTGCCAATGTTATCTTATCCACGACATCGATGCCGTCTTATCTGAAGTCAGCAGACTTTCTGGCGACTGTTTTGAACAACTTCGAGCCTCGTGTGTGCTTTAAATAAACCTTTGTACACAATGAGCGTTCATAGTTCGAGAACGTTACGAAACTGACCTCTGTAAGCACTGAACCTCTGTACCAGCTGGGTACCATGATAACTTGATAGGAAATCCAGCGCACGAGTGAAGTCGAGCTCGCTATCAAAGATGCGTTTAGCTTCCTTGATGTTTCCGAGTCGTGAATCAACTCTGGGCATTGACTGCACAAGATCTCCAGGAGGAAAAGGAAGGACTGCCAAGTCGGTTCAAGACGCTTTCAGCCGCGGAGTAGGATGGGTCTCACCGTGGTTCTGCAACACCGTGCTCGTGCTGCCGACAAGACCTCAAGAGACTCTCTTTCTCCCGGCCGGTGTCATCTCAATTGCCAGTTGGTGTGGGATCCCGGAATGTGGTCCTATCCAGACTTATGACTCCGGCCCAGGGACCAAGTGCCATTCAATTCAGTCCATACGGCCTTGAGCGAGTGGGGGAAGAAAATGTTCGGGCAATATGCCAATCGCCGCTTGGGAATTGCGGCGCCACAGAAGGTACGCGTTGGCGGAGCAACACGTGGTATTGGAATAGGTTTGCGGTGTGGGTACTAAGATTTTGAGGCTCGAAGCTGTGACACTAACCTCTTCATCATCGCTGGCACTCACAAAACTGCGGAAGTAATATTTATCGTACAAAGTTTCTCCCCCAGTCTAATACCCCCAGTGCAATTGGCTGGTCTAACATAGAACAGCGTTGACCATGCGTTCGCTGTCCTTAACAGACACTCCGTCCCACGTTACACAATGACCACCTGAGAAAGTGGGTTAACGGCAAATCTGCTATCATCTACGGCGTTTGCTTTCTGGCTTTCTGTACCCAATTCCAAGCTACCTGGAGCTATGTCTGCCCACGCAGTCTCTGATTCCGTCGCGCACCCCGATCTGTATGAGGCGGGTATCGCCGAACTTCAGCAGGGCCTCAACAAAGGTCAATTTACCAGCGTGGATCTGGTAAAGGTGGGTCCTGTCCCCGCGCATTTGCGTTCTCCAGTTATCATGGGCGTGATTTAGGCATACCTTGCTCGGATTGAGGAGGTCAATTTAAAGGGGGCTGCCTTGCATGCAGTCATAGAAACAAACCCTCGGGCCTTGTCACAAGCAGCGGCGCTCGATGCGGAGCGCAAAGCGAAAGGTAGCCGTAGCTCGTTACACGGCATTCCGTTGCTACTCAAGGACAACATCGCCACTCTCCACGAGGAAGGTGGGTGCTTCTATCGCGCGCCATGTCCAGCCTGCGCTGAGACCTCGCCTTCCAGGGTTGAATACGACTGCCGGTATGCACTTGCCGTGTCAGCTCACGTTGACCTTCGTCTCATACTTGTCCCAGGATCATACGCTCTCCTCGGTTCCGAGGTCGCGGGCGATGCCCCTGTGGCTGCTAAGCTACGCGAGGCTGGAGCCATATTCCTCGGCAAGACCAACATGTCCGAATGGGCCAACTTCCGAGGAAAGGTACCCAACGGCTTTTCTGGACGGGGTGGACAGACTCTGTCCCCGTATTACCCAAACGGAGACGCCTCTGGCTCAAGTTCTGGTAGTGGGGTTGCGATGGCTATTGGACTTGCTGCTGCTTCCCTCGGCTCAGAAACGGACGGTTCCATCGTTTCCCCGAGCAGCAAGAACAACATTGTTGGGATCAAACCTACGATTGGGCTTGTCTCTCGTACAAAAGGTAAACTTGGAGAAGCAAACGTGGCGAGAGCGCTCGCTTACTGCTGTTCATCTAGTCATCCCTATCTCATCCACTCAAGATACAGCCGGTCCGATGTGCCGTTCCGTCGCAGACGCTGCGCTGTTGCTCCGTTTTATCGCTGGGAAGGATGAGGACGACGAGGCAACGAAAGGACAGCCCGAGATCCCCGATTATATGACAGCTTTGGATAAAAATGCTCTCAAGGGAAGACGGCTCGGTGTGCCACGGAAACTGATCCAGGACGAGAATCCATACAAAGCAGAGTTTGATAAAGCCCTCGACGTTCTCCGTTCCCTTGGTGCGGATATCATCGATCCTGCTGAATTCCCCAGCACGGAGGAGCTCAAGGCGTCTGAACACGAAGACTTGGTGCTCACCGTAGAGTTTAAACTTGGCGTCAACAGATATATCGAAGGACTTCGTAAACGTTCGAACAACGTCAATAACCTCGCGGACATCATTAGCTTTAACAATGAGAACAAAGACAAGGAACTTCCAGAACCATATCATACCGACCAATCTCAGTGAGTCATCAAGTTTCAGCCAAAGGAGGTTTCTGCTGACACCCATTCGTCATAAGGCTCTATAAATCCGAAGCAAGCAAAGAAGACGAGAAATACTATGAGGCAGTCAAGAAAGGCTACCAGTTTGGCCGCACGGACGGTATCGACGCTACTCTCAAGAACTTTGCGCTTGATGCAATCGTTTTACCATCGAGCAGTAGTACGTGATATTTCTTTTAGGAAAAAAAAACCCGTAAGGACCATATCAACACGCAGGTTATGCGACGGAGGCCGCAGCAATTGCAGGGTATCCACTCGTGTCTGGTGCGCACTTCATCTTATGTTGACAAGACCGTTCCACCTACGTTGTATAGTTCCCCTTGGTTTCCTCTCTGATACCACTGAACCTACACCAAACCCACCCACACCTTTGCACGACAAAGCTCCAGGAATGCCTTTCGGTCTCTGTTTCATGGGCACGGCGTACAGCGAGTATCAACTGATCGGATATGCTTACGCGTTTGAGCAGGCGACGCATGTGCGACTGACGAGGAAGGCATTCGTAGAGGCTATACCAAAGACACAACTCAAGGATGTCATATCGTCTTGATGGCTAGTAGGGACATTGTGTCATTGTGGCTGTACAGTCGGTTAGGGAAGTAGGCAAAGGCAAACGAGTTTTGTTGAGAAACCTCAAATATGACGAAACATAGCAAGAACAACACGGCCTCTTCCGTCTTTTCGTACGCAGAAAAGCAGAAGACAGAGTATGGCACGAAACGTGTATGTCGTTTTGCGTACTTCCAAGAGGTTTGGTAAATCGAGACGTTCTAGCAACGCCTAGGAAATGAGTCCATGCGAAACTTTGACGCCTGCGCGCTGTGCTTACAGCGAGCTCGAGACCCAATTGCTTGTGATCATGGCCACTTGTTCTGCAAAGAGTGTGCATATGCAGATCTCCGTATGCAATCGCGTATTCCGCTAGCGAGACTTGGACTGAGACCCACACAGTGAACCAGAAGAAAGATATCAAGAGACAGAAGGAACGCCTAGAACAACTCAAGAAAGACGCAGAAGAAGAGAAACAGCACGCGTTGGAAGCCGCAAGGGAGCGCGTCCTGCGTGATTTCGAGAAGGGTCAACTCGGCTTGTCCGCGAATCTACCTGCCATTGTTTCGACTTCCGGCGCCGAGGCCACCAAAGAAAGTGCGTAGTCTTTAACTGTCTGTCAAATTCTGGTCTTACAGCCCGCGCGTCGCAGGCCGCTCAGGCAAACGGAAACTTGATTTCGATAGTTCAACCGTCGAGACGCTCGCGCGGGAAGCTGAAGAAGCTGCGCTCAGACAGATAGAACGAGAACAGGCAGAGGCGTTAAAGCACAAACTACCCGATTTCTGGTTACCATCGCTGACACCTACCTATACCTCGAATGGCCCACCTTCGTCACTGAAAGATGTAAAGGTTCAGACAATGTGTCGGGGAGGGGACCCACCTCATGCAATCAGGTGCGTGCCGCTGTCGGGAACCTGCGAGCTCTGTCTCATCCTGCATTCGAAGCCTAAAATCATTCATTCCTGTTCAATTTTCTTTCTCTGCCGCTTCGAGTGCACATTCAACAGACTCGACCCCAGCAACCAACGATTCCAAAAGGCCCGAAGAGCCAAAAACCCCAATATGCCCATCTTGTAAAACCAATCTTTCTAACAATAGAATCGTGTACGGTACGTGCTCCCTGTTGGCTTCGAGGCATGATGGCTCACATATAGGTTCTAGTAATGCGACCTTGTTCCCACGTTGTATGCAAAGTTTGCACGGATTCCCTTGTGCGGCCCGCTAGCCAATGCATCGTCTGCGACCGCGGATTGAAGGACGTTGACATCGTGGAGCTAAAGAGGGAAGGTAAGCACACACGGCCTACTGTGCCGTTGCGAAGTTACGGTATTCTATCATTCTTATGTATTGATTCCGTTCTTCCAGGTACAGGGTTCGCAGGAGGTGGACTTGCGGAAACGACAAAGAGAGGGGTCGCTTTTCAGGGATAGCCATCGCCGAGTTTCTGTGCGCGTCGGATTACCGGATACTCAATACCATCCACTTTTTCGTGAACCCTCGGTCTCGTTCAGCTGATGGATGCGTCTTCTGCGTGGCTGGACATCTCCAGGCGTGCTGAAATTCCGTTGACCTCTTGCTCCATATTAGATTCGATCGCGTCTGCAACAACCAACAGTATTCAACCAGGCCTTGACTCCAAAATGGGTCTGAACGCATATTTATGTAGGTCTGTCTTTGCTATTGCCGAACCATTAACCGTTGGTGCCTCCCTTCGGCAAATCAAGGTGACGTCTAGTTTGATGTCCAAAACGCGGGATATTTGGTCGCACGCCACTGAGGGGGAACGAAATCCGCTTTGTTGGAAGTCGTGCTTGCGAAGCCGTTCTTGAAATCGAACGTCCTCGAGAAGAGTCTCG
The DNA here is from genome assembly GCA_038090315.1 of Xanthoconium stramineum. Lineage (NCBI taxonomy): Eukaryota > Fungi > Basidiomycota > Agaricomycetes > Boletales > Boletaceae > Xanthoconium > Xanthoconium stramineum. Next base: position 43,310 of record JBBPMO010000034.1, read on the forward strand.
AATACATCGTGACATGACCATATGATTCCAAGCTCATTATCTGTACGAAAAACACCTCCCGACCCATCTAAAGAATGTAGCATAGTTTGAAAACCAAGCTACTATACTTAGGGTTTCTTTGGAAAGGTGGGTCGTACAATTATGCCGTTCCGTTGGTGACCATTGTCTATATTTTTCGGGACATACATAGACGCCACTCCACATCCGTTAGCCGGTGTGGACGCTTTGGTATGCCTCGTGTTGCCAAAGCACATCTGCAATTGTCCACCCCACCACAAATCCACAGCATATAAATTCGTGCAAGATGGTCACCAGAGGACAACACGCCCCTCTCTCTGCACGCCCTCACCTCACCCACGATGCAACTGCTCGCACCCCATATCGCTCTACGACTCCAGAACAACCATCGTCACTATGTCTTCGCTGAGGAGCTGGTGGTACAAATTCAACGCTTCAGGGAGTGTTTCCTAGGGAGTGGCCTGCCATCTCCGACATCCAAGGTGATTGCCGCGTGGAACGACTTGCCAAATGTCATGTTGAGCGACCTGGCCGCGTCTGTGGAGACCGAACCTGTATTACACCCCGCATCTCCGCCAACGCCAACGGGATTTCCAGACACGAGCGAGCTTACGTCAAGCGACCCTTCTTCCAACGAAAGCCACGACGATGAGGACTGGTTGTTTGTCAGCGACACCGCGTCGGACGTGGGGGTCCTCCAGATTCTCGAAGGCTCGGCCACGAGCGAAGATGATTCAATGACACAATGCAGCTGCTCGGACAAGTCGTTGGACTCGTGCCGACAGGTCACCGAAGAGGATCCAACCCAATCCCCCGACGACAGCTCCCTCTCCTCGGATCAGGAAAGTTCTTCGTCCAGCGGTGAAGACTCACCGGTGCCAGTGGGGTTCGACAACACGGTCAACCAGTGGTTAGTGGACTATTATACCCGAGGAACGGATGCCTTTATCGAGTCGCTCATCGCTTTTGGCGCCATCTCTGTGGGAACCGCAGTACAAGCATCCCGCATCGCGCGGGCTTTGATCAAGAGGGTGGCCAAGGTATCCCACTTGGAAGGAAAGAACCTAGAGAGCAGCATTCGCTTCTCGACGTTGATAGCGTTCAAGAAATATTGGGACTCGGTAAGTCTATATTGCAAATCGTCGCCATGGAGAGTTGGCCAACAATGTGGAATATGCAGAACGATACCTCAACGGACGCGTCATTCGCCCAGGGGGATGTCATGCCACCCAGCCCATACGGCGTCAATATTGCGACCATGATGGGTGGCTTGTTCAGTGAAAAGATATCCAGTGCGAAGGACATTCATCTTTGCTTGACCCTTCTATTAGACGGAGAGAAGCGCTTTGGTCGCTTGTGCGCCATCCACGCATTGCTGGTCCAAGCCAACGATAAGCTGTGCAAGAATCGCAACCTCCCCGCTCTGATACAGTTCAAAGACGACATCACATATATCAACGAAGAATCTGGAGAATACATCTGGGCTACTGACCGGCAATCGAAATCGCTCATAAATGTGGGTAAAAAAATTCAATTCGAAGATACGCCACGAGAACTGACTTCGGTGGCTCATAGGATATCCTTGCCTTGATTAAACGATGGATGGCTTCACAAGCGCACAAACGCGAACAGAGTCGAGTGTCTTTCGGGACCAGCAGTCGCACCATTCGCAACAGCGCGGTAGGACCAAGGCTACGCAATGGCTGGGCTCTTGATGGGCCGTGTTATTTAGTTTCAGATGGACCTGGTAAATAGTTGTCAACTGTCAAACCTCAGTAACTTTATTCTCTATATTTTCTTCTGTATTTTCTTCTGAACCTGTAACAATATCCTCGAGGAAATGGAAAAAAGATAGCTACAAGGACGGTGCATGTGGTTGTGAATGGTAGAAAATCATTGGGCTCAACCGGGAATTGAACCCGGGTCACGTACATCTTCACCACTGTGTGGCGGGGAAAACACCCGAAGCACGTATCATGCGACTAGACCATTGAGCCGTACTACCACCTCCCTCGAAAAAAGCTACTTCCTGCCATTCGCGACGAATTGAGGAGAAAGAGTCTATCCAATGATAATAGTACGTCGTGAAATAATACAGTCTGCAGACCACAATATAACTAGCATCACCAACAAAACAGAAACTATCGAATCATGAGGCCAATCCCAATCCCGATGCAAAAGCTACTTAACAATGCGACTCGCACCTCACCGTCTGACAGCTTCGCCCAAACACTTGACATGCTCTTCTGGAGACGATCTCTGATCGGCTCAAGAACAGAAAGCGACAACGACAGCAAACTGGAGAGATGCAGGGGATCGACACATGGGGCGGGTGGACTGATCGTATCAGGTCGAGCTGTAACCGTGCCCTCTCTGGTGCGAGTAGCGACGTCCTGGGACAGTCGCATCTCCCACTCAGCCTCCCACCTGGCCTTGTCCCAGCCCTGTGACTTCTCAGCGACGTAGTGCGCTGTTTCGCGATGGATTACAGCAATGTTTTCTACCGCACGCTCAACTTCCCGCCAGCGGAGGAACCGTTCGGCTGCCTCGTAGCGCAATGATGAGAGGGTCTCTGGCGATCGGAATAAACCATTGCGGAGAGCCGAAGGTGAGGAAGGTCTGAAGGAAGACATGTGAGGTCGTGAAGGGAATCTGGTCTGGTCCACGCCATGGCGTAGCACAATAACGGGGATATGGGGTGCAAGCAGGTCAATGAGATCATTCTCGGTACCAGAAGGACCTGCGGATAAAGTGAGATTGGCTTCTGTGAATGAACAAACGACGGAAATGGGGTTTGCTCACCTGAACCTGTCAGAATTATGAGGGCGGTGTACAGTGGGGTCCACGGTGACGCGATCAAGTTGGTGAGGGCAACGGACGGTTGGCAGCGTTGGTCAATTATTTCCAGTAAAGAATGGAACGGTGAATGGATAGCTGGTAATAAAGACGAAGCCTAGTGCCCGTCGGTCCATCAGAATCAGTTGACCATGAGATGCGGCACACGTACATCACCGTGCATGTCGTGACGGGCAATAAGCTCAACGTTCCGTGATGGCTCGAATTTCTCCAGGCCGTGCGCATCCTTGTGTTCGATCCAGTCCGTCGAGGCGTGCAGCACGGAACCGTCACGGATTGCTTCCCAGTCACCAGTATCCACGACGTCCTCGTTATCATCCAACAACAAACTGAACACTAGAGCATGGTCATCGGCAGCATCCCCTATTACGAGTAAACGGACGTCTCCTAGAGTCTTTCCGTATTGCGTCGGTCGTGGGAGGGCTTCTGGGAGGGTCAGAGAAGGGATGATGAGCCCCTGTGTGGGTTCCCTGGCGTGATCAGACTGAGGTTGTGAATGCGGGGGGCTGGCGGCTGCAGAGGAGAAGAAGAAAGAGGATCCGACGGATGGGAGCGAGGATATCGATCCGGATGGGCTGTTGGGACACGAAGGAAGCGTACTCGACCGAGGCGACGATGGCTGTGAGGCGCTGGCTGCAGGGCTGACGGAGCTAACGTGGTGTTCTTGTCGTGAGTGAGGCATTCGTAGCGTAGATGTGCTCGTTGATACAGCGCTTGCGAATTCCATCGTCGAGGACGAGGAGGGAGGACAAGAACAATTCAACGCCATGGCCACTTTGCCCAGCTACACGTGTTCGGTCTAGCTACTTCTGGTCAAAACTTCCCCTGAGCATCATTTGAAATTCCATTCACTCCAACTTTGACAGTGGTGGCAAGTCGAAGCACATCATGCTACTGTAACGGTATGATAACCCTGACATCCAACACGAGGCGACTCCTCTCATGTCACAAGGCTCACGCTCGGATGACAAGGAACTGTTCAGGAATATCCGGGTTCTCCTGCGGTGTTAGTGTTGGCACAACGTACTTCTCGCCGTTCTCATCCTCATGGACAGTTCTCTTGACCTTGGCGAGCCGGTTAGGAAAGGATGTCACGAGGTAATGCCATGCTGACACACCTGCCATACCCGTGTGTTACAACCGATGTGAGCGAGTGTGGGAGAACAAACGGATACGATCGAGGCCGCCGTCTCCATCAGCATGGGTGGAGAGACTACCGAAAATTCGCTCGTCGCCAAGGGGAAGTTAATGTGCAGTGTGCGAAGGTTCTTTGCCAACGCAAATAAACGCGCCGCATCGTCCTGCATAAATAGGATTGTTTCGCTTTCGAGAGTGTGGTCAGCTAAGGACTTACTAGCTCACGCCGCTCCGTTACTATAAACAACTGCTCAAGCAGCGGACACTGTGAACAGATCACTCCCAGCGCGGCGAGACTAATTTGCATTCGATGGACAAAGAACCTCTTCAGCCGTTGACCGTGTTTCTCGACAATATTCTTCCAAAATTCATCTGGTATAGGAGTCCATACCGACGTGGTTGTGGAGTATATCGAGAAAGTCTCCAGCGGTGCAGAAGATAATAGATCTTCAACGTCACGGGTCCACTTATTCAGAGGTATGTGAATCTGGACGGTCAGTGTGATCGCTCTCAGCCGCCTAAACGCTTGTGTGTGGAGACATATGGTCTTGAACGCTGACATATCCTACCGGACGCAGGACTGAGGCCAACGGGTAAGGTACTTGCGCGGAACACGTACGAATGCCTGCGAGAGGCCCTCCACACTTATCCCGATAAGCCCGCTCCTGTTGGCAGATGCAATTGCCCCGATGCCCGTATGAGTCACTCTGGGACATCCGATGATGTACAGATACTCCAATCCTCGAAGGTTCGACGCCAGATGTTCCAAGTATACATCAGTCACAAGGGTTGACGCCTGCCGATAGCCTATGATTCACGGTTTACTTGGTTATGAAATATCTTACCTTACATATGATCGTAAGGCTGCGAAGTGTCTCGCCTGTGACCGAGATCCAGGTAGGAAAAATGTCCAGAACATGAGCACTGGGCATAATCAACGATACCTTGCTCAAACGAGAGAATTGAATGAGTAAAGTGGGGCTATATTCGCTGTCATTTCCGTTGATCTCTAGTTCATGCAGCTGTTGACAGCTGACAAGAGACTCGAGCACGCAAGAATGGAGGGATCCGTCTCTGGTCCACGTACAAGACCTGAGATTAATGCAGTTCCTTATCCCTTTAGTGCACAGTTGTAATAGCTCAGAACGGCGATCGGCGGGTAGAGCCTTTGGAAAGTCTCTGATCTCTACCAACGTGCCGTGAGGAATTGATCGTAGACATATCAACAACGACTCGCCTAATTTCTCCACATAACGGGCAAGGTGAGGATATAAAGACAGGGTCCGGAAAAGTAAAATGACCTGCGCGTTATTAGGCGACTGCACAAGGTAGTCTATCCCGAGAGCTACCTTGGTCTTTGCTTCTTTATACCAAGCGAAGACGAATACACGGCGATATAACAGGGGTGTCGCAAATTTGTTGAACGTTTTGTTTACAAGACATAGCTTGGATACATGCTGGGGTCTGAGGACAAAGTCAAAGATTATTGGCAGCAGCTCGAGTGGAAGTTGGAGGAAATAAGCCATCCTCGGTTCGGAGTTCGGATGGACAGGAAGTGGAAGGCTGACTAATCAGAGACGTGAACACTTGGCAGCACCACTCTCAGCACTCGGGTTTACCTTTCCTTCATACCACCACCATCCCAGCCTAATGGATATGGAAGACGACTACGCGATGCACGAACAGGAGTCAGATCCTGTGCAACCCGAAAACGACGAGGAGGAAGAAGTAGAGCAGGCTCAGCGGGAACGCAAAACGGGAAAGTCTCGAGGGTCTATTTATGATGCACTGGACGACGACGAAGAGGAGGAAGAAGAAGAGGAGGAGGAAGAGGACCATCGCGGGAGGAAGCGTGCAAAGGTATGTATTCCTTACGATTTCGCATTTGTGCCTACAGTATTCAGATGACATCCACGTAGCATCGTCATAAGCGCAGTGCGGTAAACCGCTTCCTCGATGTAGAAGCCGAGGTCGACACTGAAGAAGAGGAGGAAGAAGAGGAAGATGAAGCAGGAGGTGGTACGTCCCAATATCGGGCTTTTGTTGCCCTGGCCCTAACCACCGTTGTTTAGATGAGTTCATCGCGGATGCTGGTCTCGAGGGCGAAGACGAAGATGTGAACCGGAGAGCAGCTGTCAACGCTCGTCTCGATCGCCGCGAGAGGGAGCTCAACGATCAAGACCTTGCCAAAATTGCCCAGAACTTGCATGAGCGCTATCGAAGTGCTGGTGTGCGGTATACGGGAGACATGAACGAGATTCCACAACGCTTGCTTATGCCCTCAGTACACGATGCGAGTTTGTGGCAAGTCAGAGTCAAGGTGGGGTGTCACTACATTTTGGGTTCATAACCTTATTCATAGTCTTTCCAGCCCGGACGGGAGCGAGACATCGTATTTAGTCTCATGCGCAAGGCGATCGATCTGGAGTATACGGCTCAACCGCTTTCGATACTATCGGCTTTCGAGCGAGACTCTTTGCCTGGGATGATATACGTGGAGGCTCGTAGCGCTCAACAGGTTAACCAGGCATGCAAAGGCCTTGTCGGTGTCTACCCCAGCCGTGGTATCACTTTGGTACCCATCGAAGAAATGGCCAGCCTTTTGCAGATCAAGAAGCAAGACTTGACCGTCACTCCTGGTACATGGGTCCGTATCAAACGCGGAAAATACCAGGGCGACCTTGCACAGGTCATGGACATAACCGAAAACGGCGAGGATGTTGGCCTCAAGTTCATTCCCCGTATCGATCTTAACCCGAGGGACGACGCGAGCGTGGATGGACGTAAGCGGAAAAAAGCCACTGCTGGTCTTTCCACAATGCGGGCTCCGCAACGGTTCTTCAATTACGAGGAAGTTGTCAAGGTATATGGTCGCAAGCAGGTCTCCAAACGGAATCAGGTCTATGTCTTTCAAAACGACACGTATAAGGACGGTTTCATCGAAAAGGACTTCAAACTCTCAGCGCTGCAGTTGGACGATGTTAATCCCACATTGGATGAAATCACACGCTTCACCCGGGGGCAAGACGGTGCAGAGAACGAGAATCCCGTTGACCTATCTATCATCGCAGAAGCGTCACGAAAGGCAGCAATATCTGTCCTCCAACCGGGAGACCATGTTGAAGTTTTTGAAGGAGAACAAGCGGGGGTGCACGGCGTCGTTGATTCGATCAACCAGGACGTCGTCACGATTACTGCAGTTGGCGTGGATCTTGACGGCCAAAAAGTCGACGTTCCGGCTCGCGGTGTTCGCAAGCGGTTCAAACCAGGTGACCATGTCAAAGTGATGACCGGTCAAAACACAGACGAAACTGGTCTTGTTGTATCTATTTCCGACAACGTCGTTACGTTCCTGTCCGATATGTCAATGCAGGAGGTCGGCCTCCCCGTTTGACATGCTATTCCGTGTTCACCAAGTTTTTATTCAGGTCTCTGTATTCTCGAAGGACCTTCGGGAGGCTGCTGAGGTGGGTTCCGGCACGAACATTGTGGGTAACTACGAGTTGCATGATCTGGTTCAACTCGAGTAAGCACACATCTTGCTGTCAGCTCCCTGATACTAATGAAGTTTTCAGCCTACAAACTGTGGGAGTCATCTTCAAGACCGAGCGCGATTCTTTCCGAGTGCTTGACCAGAACGGTCAAGTACGGCTTGTCCAACCTCATCAGATATCCATGCGTAGGGATTCCAATCGTGCAATTGCAACCGATTCCGAAGGTCATGAGCTCCGAGTCAATGATAATGTCCGGGAAGTAGACGGAGAGGTGGGTTCGTATTAAAAATTCGGCTACATATTCTCACATGTTACACAGGCTCGTAAGGGCCGAGTGCTTCACATTCATCAATCATTTTTCGCCTTCTTGCACAACCGTGATATTCCCGAGAATGGTGGTATATTTGTCACTCGTGCCCGGTCCCTGGCCTCATTGGCACCCAAGGGAAATCTCGTCAAACCAGGTACAGACCTGGGTAAGATGAACCCACATGTGGCTGGTGGTGCCACAGGGGGCATGGTCGGCTCTGCCATGGCGCGCGGGCCTCGAGATCGGGACATTGGTGCCCTTGTTACTGTTGTCAAGGGTCCGCAGAAAGGTTACATCGGGATCATCAAAGATACCAACGGGAACCTTGCCCGTGTAGAGTTACACACCGGGAACAAGATCATCACCATCGACAAGCAAAAACTCTACCGCAAACTGTCAGTAGTACGCACGAAATGTGACTCCGTGGTTCTCACCTTCCCTTTCTAGGCCAGATGGAACACTCCTCCCTCTTAGCAAGCCCTATAATCCGAATTTTGCACAAGGTGGTTTCAGGACCCCAGGAGCACCGGCGCGAACACCGAATCCGTATGCGCAAGCGACAGGAGGTCGCACACCGAATCCATACGCGAGTGGTGATGGGAGAACCCCTGCGCGGAATGCTTCCGCCAGAACACCAAATCCATTTGATGGTGGCAAAACTCCTGCTTGGAATCCTTCGTCACGCACGCCCAACCCGTACCAGGATGGTGGTAGCAAAACGCCAGCTTGGAACGCCTCTTCGCGTACGCCTAATCCACACCAAGATGCTCCTGCGTGGAATGCCTCGTCGCGAACACCTAATCCATATGTGAACAATGACTCCCCGACCTGGGGTAACGACGGGGGCAGGACGCCTCGTCCAAGCTGGGGCGGAGGATGGGGTGGTTCTTCGGATAGTGCATGGGGCAACACGTCACCTGCGCGGCCAGCCGACGCAAGTTACTCTTCTTGGGTAAGTACTCTCAAGTAACGGGTATCCACGCAGCTCATTCGCTCGATAAAAGTCTGCGCCGACACCAGCAGCTGCACCGACGCCGTTTGCTGCTCCAACCCCCGCCGCGTCGTATCCAAGTGCACCAACGCCTCGCACCATGGGGTCGACAGGCTTTATGCACTCAGCCCCGACGCCAGGGATTTCGGCTGCGGACGAAGATGATTCGAGTGAGTGACTACCCCGCTGACAAAGGATAGCATCTCACGTAGACTTTTCAGCACCTACCTGGCTACTGGATTCAGCCTTCCAAGGCAAGAAGGTACTGATGGAAATCACCGGCACGTTGGGCGTCTGGCATGGTGGCGAGCTCAACGGTGCCAAGGGCTTCGTAACCAACGTCTTCCGAACTGCAGGGGACACGCTCGTCGAGATCGAGCGCATCGACCCAGGTCGAGAGGGTACCAAAGTGGACGTACCGATCAGCTACCTCAGTCCTGTTCATCCAGAACAGGAGCGCGATCACGCTATTCCGCTGGAGGGAACCAACAGAGGCATCGAAGTGATTCTGAGTGAACAGCTGGCCCCGGGTATATGGAAGGTTCTCAAGTCGGTGGATTCTGAGGAGGTCATTACCTGCTTAGAGAACGCTATGGTGAGGCTCTATGTTAAGTGATCCAGAGAAGGTTGGTGTAATTTGGTTCAACCTTGCATTTTTCATGTATCGTACGACTCCTTTATGCAGCCTTTACTTCTAATCTATGTATTCTTCGTGAAGTTTGAACTTGGCCGGGATGGATAAGAGCGTGAGAAATATGGGAAGGAACCCGGGACCAAGCGCTCTGACATGGTGAAGAACAAGTTTCGTAAGTCACTCGCTCAACACGCTCGCGGAGCAAGACCACATCGATGTCGTTCCTTGTTGGATCCCTCGCGGGCGCAGTCGCAACGGGAGGGGTAAGTCGCCCTTAGTTTGAACGCCCCCCAGACTCTAAACCCTTACTGACCTCTCATCGCTGCAGGTGTACTATGGATTCTCGAACCTAATGCAAACGAGGTACGCTCTTAGTCCCGCATTCGCCAGTCTCAATCCCGCCTCACTACCTACGTCCACCTTTGTTCATTCCCTTTCCGTTGACAGGACCAATCAACTCCGTAACGAGTGCGTGTTTGTCCCATACATCGCCGTGCCATCATTATGCAACTTTTGTCCAACGTCGCGTGTGCGCTGACGAACGCCGTGTAACAGTCTACACCATCTCTCTGAACACCTTGTAGATGCATCTGTGACGCTCCCCGGTCCTCTGCCCGCGTCCAAGCGGATCGTCGAGCGACCGTTTACAGCCATGTTGCAAGCACGGTGGAACGAGCATGTCGCGAGTGCTTATTTGACTGTTGGGAAATGGGAGCAACAGGCATCAAGTTGGATAAGGAGGGTGTTGTATGGGGAGACATGAGCCTTGTCTGGGTTGCTATTCACCTTAGACAATGCTTAACTAGACGACCAAGTTGTTGAGATACCACACAAAAAGAAGAGCTATGAAGAAAGACAGTAGAATACACTCTATGGGGAATTAAGGATGACCAAGTACAAGTGAAACAAAGAAGCTGAGACAACAGGCTAGCACAAGACCATTAGGCTAGACATACTCTTCTTGAAACACAAACCTAAACAGTTCTTCAAGGACACGACGTCTCTTGGAACCCAAGGCTTCTGCAGCCACTGCCTCCCTGATACCATTCTTCTCTGAAGGATGTGCTGCTTGATTACCTTTCTGCCGCACTTTACTCTGGGGTGAATAGACCATCTCCAATGCATCCTTTGATAGACTGCCAGCATCTCCTGGATTATCTGAGAACTGACCAAGGGTATGGATCTTCTGGCAAGCCTGGTCCAGAAGTGACCACAGATGTAATGCATTCACCTTCACTGTGAGCTAGTGAGGTACATCTCAGCAAAGAAATGATCAAATCATAATAGATGTCACACCTGTCCCACAGAAACCACCAATGCATCATTGGATGCCAAAAGCTTCTCATTGGCAGCTTGGAGCTTCTCATTGGCAGCTTGGAGCTTCTCATTGGCAACTTGGAGCTTCTCATCAGCAGCTTCAAGCTTCTTGTTGGCAGCTTGGAGCTCCTTGATCTCCTTTTGGTGGCTTTGCATCATTGCCCACATTGTTGTGAGTGAGGGAAGAGCATTGTTGCTTTTTTTTCCTCTTTTGCCTGCATAGATCATAAGAACAGAAACAATAAACTAAATAAGCTATACCTTTAGGTTGGGCAGACTGTCCCTTTGTGCTGGCAGTGGCTAACTCTGAGATTTGTCCTGCAGGATGCACTCCAGCACAGAGCCGCTGCTGATCACTGTCACCAGCTTTGAGAATGGCCACTACTGGGGTGTGGACACTGGAAAGGGGTTTCTGCAAATTGATATCTGAAATGGAATGAGTAGAGGTGCAGAGTGAACAAGTGGAGAAATGACCTGGTAGAACTGTCATCTTTACTGCATTGGTGTCAAGGGGTGGGTCAAGCTTGTGGGCAGCAATGGCCTTCTGGGCAATTTCTGCAGAAAGCTCTCCTATTATCTCTGCCACAGCCACATCTGGTGTGACCAATGGCAGTGCATCCAGGGTGACAACGCTGCCAGTGACCAACGGATTGGGAAAAATGGCAGTTACACTGCCTCTCGCATCCTTTGTCTTGTTGGTGGACATGGTGGGGGAATGAGAGACACTGTCGTTCACAGCAAAACTCCATCTGAATTCCAACTTGAAAAAATGAACTATGGAAGAAGCATGTCACACTCAGTCACAACAGCTGGCAGTCAGCATTACAAGGCTTTCTCCGCCCAGTGTTATAGTGTGCATACATTGACAGTGATTGACAGTGGGGGTACATGATGAATTCTAGTCGTCAATGGCTGTACAAAAGAAGACCCTAAGCGTCCATCCTCGTCCTCACTCTATCGTATATATACAACGCGACTTCACCGTCCATAGCCCTGATAATACTGCGGTGCAAAGCCCTGCGGTGGTGGTGGCACCTGCTGGTACTGTGTCGGCGATCGTGAGGACGTACTTGAGGGAGGTGGCGAAGACGTGTATTGCATCGGTGGCGGGGGCGCAGGGAACGCCGTACTGCTCGCGTATCCCAGCGACGCATACTGACGAGAGGGTTGTGATTGGGATGGTGGCGGAGGTGGGAACGAAGACTGCCGTTGAGGGACGGACGATGGGGGAGATCGAGCTGGCGGTTGGGGCGGTGCGGTTGGGGCAGCGTACTGTGGCGGGCCGAACAGTCCGAGACTAGCGTATGGATCTGGAGGGGGGTTTGGCGCCGTGTACGAGTTGCGTGGTAACTGTGGTGGAGGCGGAGGCATGAAAGAGGCAGGACGCTGGGGTTGAGGTGGAGGAATGGGGCTGGCGTAGGACGTGGGCTGAGAGGGCTTCGCCGGTGGCGGTGGACCGCTCGCCCCTCTCTGCAAGTTCATCGAAGCAAATGACGCTTCAATGGAAGGCGGTGAACGGGGCGGTGGTGGAACGGGTGGTTTGGTTTCGACTGGAGGAGGGAGTGGCTTCACGACGGAAAGTCGTTGTTGGACCTCTGCCTGTCCTGCTAGCCTCTCACGCTCTGAACGTCGTTCCGAAACAAACGACTTGACATTACGAGAAAGCGTCGTACTCAATTCCGTGAGTTGGTTGTAAAATTGCAGACCTTTCCTGTTGCAGACAGTGCCTGTGAGGAGTTAAACCAACCAAGCAGACGATGAACCCACGTCAACCCATCCCGGACTTCCATGTAACCGTCACGCGCACGCGATATTCGTCGGATGGCGTCCTTCTTCCGTTTCTCTCGTTCTTCCCACTTCTTTGCACCAGGACCACGTCCTGCAGTGTCCCGCAGAGTCTTCCACATGCTCTGAATTTCTTGCAAAGCGACCTGTTGATGGTGCACGGTAGCCGTTAATCGCTGTTGATACGGTCTAAACTTTTCGAGTTCGACAGCAAACAAAGCGGGTTCAACATTGGTGTTGCGGCGGTTGAGGAGAAGGAGATGGGAAACATCATCTGCCTGGATCTGAGCAAGCGTGAGTAACAGCCGAGACCGCCTCAAAGGGAGTAGTACCTTTTCCTTGAGGTCCTTGAGGACTTCGTTTCGTTCGTAAGCAATCTTCTTTATCCTTCCTAGGCGTTCTTCTATCTCGTCCGTATATTGTTCAATTCGTGCCCGTTCCTGCTCGTCTCGGGTTTCTGAACTGATTTCGAGATCTAGCAAGCTCTCTGTACCACCGCGCTGCACGCTCGCACGGAAGAGCTCTTCTAGGCCAGAAGACAACATCAGCGAGATGTCTCCTTTGACGGTATCCCAAATCGCGAAGACCTGCTGGTCAGAGGTCGCAGCCGCCTCAAGGGCGCTTGTATGAGACTTGAGATCTTGTCTCAAGGACTTGTTTAGCGATGCAGATGGCTCCTGCGTCCATAGGTGGTCATACTTGACCCTCATCGACTCGCATTCTCGAGATTCGACCTCCAGTTCACGCGACGTGGACTCGAGCTCGGATTTTACTGCATCCTTGAGGCGGGACAATTCGCGCATGAGTGCATCGACGCCCTCTCGGTCTTCCATGACCCCGATATCTTCCCTCCAACGCTGCACCTCTAGCGGGATCTCGTCCTCAGCGCCGATTCCACCCTCTACCATAGCCTTGAACCGCCGGAGACCTTCCTGTACCCCAATGGCCTCCAGGGCACTGCGCACCTCGACCTCTGCGCTCTCAGCATTCTCCACTTCTTTCCGCACCAACTTTGCCTTCTCCTCAGAGTAGACGCTTGCACTCTCGTGTACGCTGAGAGGGATAAGCTTGATGAAGATGTCTTGTCCGATGACCTTTTGCACTTCGGGTGCAGCGTACACTTCCTGGATAGTGACCGGAGTAGCAACGGATGCCTTGTCGATGCTTGGGAGGGCGTCTGGAGAGGGCAAGACGGCGTTGTAAATGAGGTCGTTGTCGCGTTGAGCTTCGTTCTTGCGGTCTGTGCAGACTTGTAGATGAGACTTTGTACGCTCAAGAATGGAGGTCCCTGCGTCGGCTGGCAGAGTGGGTGACACGTGAGACCAGAGGGCCGAGAAGGATTGGGCAGAACGGTGACTTTCTTTGGCGAGCGTCTCTGCGAGAGTAAAGCGCACGAGGGCCTCGCCGTAGTTGCCTGCTTTAATGTCGACCTGAGCACGGTAGAACTGAGCTAGTGAACCAAAGAACTTGGACTTGATCTGCAGCGGGGTGAGATTGGCGGCCAAACAGGGAGTCGGAGATATACCTGTATGAGTGTCACCCAATTCCGATCAAAGACGCCCTTTCCCAAAAAATCTTTTACTTCCTCAGAGAGGGATGAATACATGAACACGGCTTGAGATGCAATCTTTGAGACGAGTGTGTTCGCTTTCTTCTCTTCGATGCATTTCTCGAGAAAGACCTCGGTGGCCTGGGCAAGGATGATGCCTACGAGAAATTTGACGACCTCGCGACTAAGGTCGGTTGATGGCGCGTGCAAAAAGTTCTCGTTGATATAGGTGAGCATGCCGGCGCAGGTGCGGAAGTAATGAAAGGCGAGCTTCATGCCCTCTGGATCAGATCTGTTCTGGGAAGCGGCGATGGCAGAGTGGGTGGCGGCGATCTGGAAGAGGACGGATGCCTTTTCGTAGGCGATGGATGTCTGCATGGTGACCTTATTGGTGAAGGCATCGTGCCACGAGAAGTTGACGCGGATCTCGGAGAAGCGTAGCTCGAGGAGTTCGAGCTGGCCAAAGTACTTGTAGAGAAGGTCGCGACCTGCGAATAGATGAATGGTGTGCAAGGGGGGGACTCAGGGAAAGGGGCATACCGGTCAGGTCACTTCCTGCGCCCTTGACGGCATCTTGCCTGCAGCGCTGGAGTGCCTGGCACTCCTGAGCGTATGCTTCTGGGCTCTCGCCGTACGACTTTGCGATGAGATTTTTGATCGGGGTCGTCCAATCTACTTCGTCTGCAGTCTTCTTGGGGATGGAAATCATCGGAGACTGGTGGGACGACATGGTCAGCTCCAGCGAGACAATGACTGCGCATACCAGCAAGTCATCTCGTGTTTATCCGTGTTTGCCTCACCTTGTTCCAATATGTCTTCGACGTCGAGCGAGAACACCATAAGTCAAAAGGTATTCGTCCTCGTCTCGCTCTCGCTCTCTGCTCACAGCATCGACAGTATGACCGCTGTCGTATGTCTCTTCTCTGTTTCTAGCCCACGCGCTCATCTCCCACTCTAGTCGCCGATCTCCTCGTCAAAACGTATGCCATTCTGTCCTTCTCTAGTTCATGTGCTCACCGGCACCTAGTGGCATAGGCTTTGGTGTCGGCGTTGTCGCCTCCGTCATCCTCTTCCGAAGTGCGTCACAGTGTTCACCCTCCACCCTCCACTCATACCTCTTTGCAGGACGTACTTGGCCCATAGCACTCACCACTGGCTTCGGCATGGGCGCCGCCTACGCCGACTGCGACCGCTCGTTCAACCCCGCACGCGTACCCGGCACGCGCATCGTATCACAACTGGAGCAGACCAAAACGGACTCTCCTTAGAGTGCGAGTACTAGACATGTCTCTTTCACAAACATAGGGAATCCATCAATGCATGCTCGTTCCGATTTTTTCCGCCCCTTTACCCGGCGTATCCGGCTGCTGTCCGGATTCGGCATTCTGTTGCGGAGGCAAAGTCCTCTGCGGCTTTCCGTGCACAAGCCGTTCATACAAGACGTCTGTTGCATGACTGTCAGAGATCCCACTTGTGGTTGTGAATAACATCATACATGCAGTTGCACCGATGATCGGTACTGTAACAATAATTGTACGCAGTCTTTGAGCTTGCGGGTGCAACTTTCCAGCCATAATGAAGTCACGGTGGTAATGAGCAAGTACTGTCGGACGCGTGGGAAGGTTGCCTCGTGAAATGTTTACACCCAAATACTACCATGTGAGCGCAATCAACACAGCAGAATAAACCTGGAGACCAACGTCAACCCTTTGACGAACCTTGCGTAAGTGATCGGGATATTGAGGCTACCCCTTCTTACGTCTGGTTAGTCCCAGAAACAAGCAAAGGAGTGACACAACCTATGCAACTTGTGCCCTTCCAATCTTGGTTGCAACCCCGACTTCTCGGAGCGTCCGAGGCAATGGGGAAGGTCCCCTTCGTGGTGCTGATCGGACGTATTGAAACGAGTACGAACCATCATTCTCCCTCTTTCTTCGCAAACAACCACATCGCCTTTGAACTCGGTAAGTCTCAAGGTCCTCCTCTGTACACGTCCTGCGCATTGCATTTTTTTTCTCCAGTTTTTAGCTGCATTCTATCTACGTCTCTTTCACCGGGACATCAAGACCACATTCAGGTCTGACTTCGTGTCCTCCTCAAGAATCACTACCCCGGTTTTGACGCCGAACAGCTACAGGGCAATGGGTACTGTCGTCATCAAGAACAACACTAGCCGTGTCATTCACGTTCGCGTGACTGCGTACAAGGACAACGGGCAGGAGTACTTCATGGAAATCCAACCCGAAGCATCCGAAAAGTGGGACAGAGCGAATTGGCAAGTTGCGTTCGCTCTCAGAGACGACAACGGAAAGACGGAAACGTTCGTCGTTAAGCCTAATAACACATACCTTGTCGTTTAAAGCCGTATTTCGTGTACGGCGGACAGAGACCGCATGTGGATTTACAGAGTCAAATGCGAGCATACAACAGGACGAATTCGACTCGATCGCTGGTTTGAGATATCTAAAGTACTTATCAGTGGTCAACGTGTATACTGTGACCAATCGGCCCAAATGATAAAATATGTACTCTAAGTACCACCAGTGACTACATGCATTTCCACAGATCAATCTACTCGTTGAGGATTAATGTTACTCAGTACTCTAGTGTTCCCTTAGAACGTGTGAGGAACATAATTCCTTTGTCCTAGAGACTAATGACCCTCGTCCCAAAGTCAGCAATAGAATACGGAAAGTTGGGTCCAGGACAGCACATGAACATCAACGACGTCGGTATCCCGAGACGGTGTGCGAGCGCCGCCACCGTTTGTGGATTAAAGTCCCCCTCGACAAGCATCTGCACGACATCATCAGTATTGAACCACCACCTGTTTGTAAAAGGCGGCCGCACCAAGTCGATAGTGATCTCCGGAAACGCCTCGTCCAGAACTGTACGTGGAACGTGAAGCCAAGATGCACACTAAGCCGAAGGTCGTCAACGTACTCTTTGCATTGGCCTCCATCTCTGACGGCACGGTTCCCTCATGAAAATGGACAATCTTCAAGCACGACGTCTCCTCGTTGTGTTGGACATAAAGGATCATGTTGAACAACTGGTTGATCTAACCGAATGTCGTCAGCCCACACGTCAAGCGTCGCGTTAACTCCACCACACCTCGTCCGTCCGAACCAGCAGACACAATTCTTGTCTCTTGAGCCTTTTCATGGCATGAATCAAACCGCCTCCCCAGTTCCGCGTCGGCTTCGACCGGTGCAGGAGAGGGGCCTGGTCATAAACCCAATACGCCCAGCGGAGAATCCCAACCTTGTTGTCCGTAATCGAAAAGAACAGGAGCAACGCAAGAAAGTAGAGCGCAAACCAACTGCAGACACGTCAACTTTGGCTGCCATCGCAAATTATGAAACGCACCCAGCAATGGTTGGATCAATGGCAATGTTACCTGCAGATACGGTAACCGCTACGAGAACGGCACCGACCACGCTGAACAACGAGCACCGCTTGACACGCGGAAGGCGAGGTCGTGAAAAGCGCAGTAGAACAAGCGAGAGGGGGAAGAGTGTCATCACAGCAAGCCACACGACGGAAAACCTGCAGAACATGGCCAATTGTTCGCATGTCAAACCTCACGCATAGACTACTTACATCTTTGAGACAACGACCAAGTTTGCTCCGGTGCTGGCATAAATCGCACCGCTGAAGCCAACAAAGGAAAGAATCGAAACATAGAGCGCCTTCGTGTATGGAAAAGCGGCCAGGAATGCGCGAGGTAGTACATGGTCATGAGCCAACTGGGCCAGGAGTTCGCAAGCGCTCGTTATGCCTATCCAGCGAGATGTCAGTAAAGTTAAAGTAGCAAACCCACAGGGTCGACTCACCAGTGAGAACTCCGGCACAAAGCACGATCACTGCGTCTATGACCACACAGATCCGTAACCAGCGTCCAGCCACCTACAACACCTGTTGTCATCACTGCAACAACGATAAAAAGCTGACATCAACCAAACCTTTTGTGCCAATAAACTCAGCACGTTTGCTTGTGTCTGCACGTTCAATGGGAGCAATGCCAACACAAATAGCATCATTGTAGGATTCAAGATCACAGCCGAGATATGGAGGTTGCGCAGGACCTTTGGGTAGGTGCCTGGTCGCATCTTGGCCGCATAAGCCGGAGCGCCTGAAATGCATGTTCAAAACACTATCACTGGTTGTGGCGCTCACTTACATTCGAACCCGGTCAAACCAAGCATCGCAATGCACACTCCATTGAAGATCTGTTTCAGAATGGATACCGGCGAAAACAATCCTGCCTGGCCGAGGACCCAGTTTTCACGGAGCTGCAGACTCCCGACAGAGGCCCACGCGACTATGGACGCGATCCCAAGGACAAGCACTGTGAGAAGCTGCCCGAGAACATTTTAGCTCGACTCGTGCTCGAAACGTCAGCGACACACATGAAATGCAAGCACAGCACTCGCGACTCGTGCGCTCTCCCGAAGTCCCAAGAGACTGACGGCAGTGAAAAGAACGAATACGAGAAAAGGGCCGACGTAGAATGGAAATGGCAGGGCGACCTCTCCAGCGAGATACGAGCTGGCAGTGGCAGCCGACACGACAGCCGTTGCGGCAAAGTCAAGCAAGAGGAGCGCAGCGCCGACGAGCGCGATGGTCTTTGTTGACCCGTTTAATCTGTCACGCTGAAAATCATGCCTCCCGATCGATATGATAGTAGCACTCACAAATAGGTGTAAGGTGCGCCACTTATTGGAAGAGCGGATCCCAGCTCTTCCATAGCAGGACGCCAAAGGAAGAGCGTCAGAGTGGCGACAAACATGGAAAGCGGAGAGCTTTACAGTCCGATTAGCCATCAGCAAGTAGTCCAAAATGCCGACCAACTCACTATACACCGGATACCGCGAACACGGTTGGAACGGTGTAGAACACGCCACCCAAGATATCGTTGGCAGCGAGCGCGCTCCCTGCAAACTGTCCCAACACGCGTTGGCTCCGTAATTCGACGAGCGCATCGTGCCCATGCGAAAGGTCGTCCCGGGAGAGGGCGATCCTGAAGATGGAGCCCCACCCGGCGAACTCAAAGTCGTCGCTAAGGTTCAAGAAACGTGAAGGGGCCGCTTTGAACTTGGGCGCGCCTGATGTACGCATCCGTTGGCGACGGAGGACGATGTTGAACTGCAGGTTGTCGTCGGACGTGGATGGTGACCCAGTTGCTTGAAAGACGCTATAGTCAACGAGTGTGGATTCTTTGGAAGATGGTGCGCACTGTTTTTCATGGTCGAGGTATTGAAAGGAAGGAAAGCAGTGACTCTGTCCTCCTCCGACACTGAGTGCCTGTCCATGATATAACGACGTGCACGCGAAGATCACTTGTAAAGAGACTACTCCGCGTCAGGCCGACACAAACAAATTGGAAACCACCGTGGGTGGCGGAAACGCAACAGGCGTTCAGGCAAGAAACGGAACATGCACGAACGTGATGATATTCAGAGGAGGGAGTATGTACGACTGGGCAAGGAGGGCTCTTCATACTCTTATGGCAAAGGGTGTGGCATCAGATGGAATGCATCAGGTTGGTATGATGTGATGTTGTGCTTACACCTTCCCACCTGGCACCCTTTGAAAAAAGTGATTGCTATCCAACGCCTCACAGCCTTCCAGCTTACACGGAAACCAGTCATCGTCCTCAGTACCAAACCCGACCCAACGAACCAAATACTGTCGCCTGCTGCCGACCCGTCGTTCGTCCAAGATGCGATCAATTCGGTGTTCGAGCTTGCCATCCGCAGTGAGTATAGGACCTGGTCGAGGAAGCGAGTAGTTGGGAATGTGTGGTATGCATGGAGATATTCAACATCGAAAGTGGGCGATATTTAGAGTTAGCGCGCACATCAAAATTTGGACATGAAACGATCTCAGAAGGCAATCCATTCTCGCAGTACCATTGGTCAAGAAATAGCGAAGCTAATTTGTGCACAGAGATGGAGTCGCGGCACGGGATGAGGCGGACATCAGTCCCTAGGCGGTCCGTCATTGTTGTGGTCTTGGGTCTTCCGGTAGCGGACCGATAAAGTCGATGACGATAGAGTCCTTACGTTTGTCAGGGATTAGCAAAGAGTGCGAAGGCCCCGCGGGTGGCAAGTGCCGTCGTCGATGATTTGTTACGCATACATGCCGAGCGACTAGGTAGGTAAGCGTCCCGTCGCGTATTCAGCCAGTAGAATACATGGCATAAGTCTTGTCGGCACCGAAGTGGCCTGAGGCATCATGTGCAACATGAATAGGGGCGCGCGCAGCGAATTGACGCGTGGAATGACTAGGCAACCACTGAACAACGTTCTCCGTCATAGGTTAGAAGAGAGGTGCTGACGGGGGCGAGCGGAGCGGCCGGGTTCGACCCATCGACAATAACAACGGAAACCATGATGTCGTTGTCGGTACGGTAAGAGAGGACCACTGGCAATGAAGTTTTCGAATTGTTGTCATGGTAGTGTGAGTGTCGACTCCAATGTTGTCTTCCTCGTGGATAGTTTGGTGACATCGTGCTTACACCGATGTAAGCACGCCAGCTTACCTGACTTCAGGTAACGCGGCGGGCGGTCTGACCCTTAAACAAGTAAAACTCTGAGTGACGAACGTGAAGAAATGCATGATACAACATAGCGCGCATGTACATGCCAAAGACACTGCGTTCATACGCGTACTACCGCAAAGGATCACTTCCCGAACTGAGGTCGTGGACGACGTAATAGCTAAAGAAGAGTACTTTGAACGTGAGCGCGAGAGCCCCGTGCAACGCTGCCACGACAACGATAAGAAGTCGCGTCGCCTTGGCATCCGCCTTGAATCCGTCAAGTCAATCCAACCGACGTCACGCACGACCAGGAAGCGACTTACACTAGACAAAATGGGGTACACGTTGGCCGCGAGATAGTAGCCGGAAAGGCCAAAGGCCACGCCGACGAGGACCCAGCGCGTGATGGACTCTGGTATGACGCACAGCACCTGTGATCGTTCGTGAGTACGCGTACGACTCATGCGAATAAGGCGACTAACAGAGACGGGAATCCAGACAAACAATGAGTAACCCCACACGCCGAGGGCATCCACGACCCCCCACTCGCCAACACCCAAATACCGCAATGCAAGCCAAAGGGCCATAGGCACACCGAAGCTGTATGCATAGACGATTGTTGCGGCGAGGCCCAGCAGCCCAAAATTATAGTCGCGTTGAGCACCCGGTGAAGAGAGGTACTTGGAGATGCTGGCAGCGAGTGACGAGGAGAGGAAGAGTGCAAGAACGAGCGTCGTGGAGACCCAGAAAGGGCCGTATAGGTCACAGCCAGAGGAAAGGGTGGTAAGGTAGGATGGAGAGAAGGGGAGTAACGTTGTGTAGCAGCGCTTCAAAACGGTGGAAGTGTCGACGTCGAAATAGGGTTGATAGTATTCTATCGTCCAGAATCCGGAAGGACCTTTTGGTGACGTTCCATGACCAGTAAGATAGCCTGTGCGCACGTTACGAATGTTGAGCTGGGAACTCCAAGGCCAAACCTACCACGGTCGGCGTTGGAGGGTGCAGACTGCGTTCTAGCATCGGTTGTACCAAGGAATGCTACAAACAGTGTCAATGGTTGCCCTGCCCGCATGAGTCTAAGTATACCGCGCACATTTGAATTCGAGGCCCTCCGAACCTTCTTCTAGATGCTGCAAGCAAGATCATCGTACGTTGTCGATACTTGCTGCATGTGCACTCACTTCGTCCGCATCTACAGCGACGTATGCCATTTTGTCGTCGTCGTCGTGCAACGAGAGGGGATGAGACGCGTTAGTCAATGTCACGTGGGCTCCTAGTGACAGTCTAGTAGGGTAAGTTACTACAGCCCTACCCACGAACGATATTTCTCTACCTCGACCGCATTCTTATCGACGATACTCTGTACCTTATCACCCCATACCTCTACCGGGTGTCGACGCTCTCCAGCGTTGCCAACACCAAGACACTCCCTCTGATGCTTTTCCGCTTCCGCAAACTCAAAAACAACGCAATTCTCCGGGACCAATGGCTTCAAGGGGTCCCAACGAAGCAATTGTGGTCGGACAGGAACACTATGCGGTGGCACAACAGAACGCCCGAGATACAGGTCCTCGAATATGAGAGCAACGTCGTCCTCGTCAATGGGCAATTTGCTGAATTCAAAGGCGGTGAATATCGCGGAAACGAAACAGAGTGATCCCACGTACTTGATCTGCTCGCCGACCAACTTTGATTCACGATGAAGCAAGTCTCTAAGAAGGCGTTCATACAGTTTTCTGCGGTTTTTGATGGGTAAAGGGTTTAGAATGGGCTTATTCGCCAGCTCGCAGATCACATAGGTGGCTATGTACAAGCCAAACAGAGATGGCAGGGGGCCTGTAAGCGCGGTTAGGGACAACATCGAGAGGGAAAAATGGCAAAAATGTACCCAGTACAGGTAGTATTCGAACTCTGAAATCGTCAAACACACCTAATTCCTTGACGTCACCTTTCTGGAACTCTTCCTCGGGCAATGGCAACAGCTTAACATCGCCCGGAACCTCAGTGGAATATACCACGGGTATACCTGACGAGATGCCTTGAAGACGCAGTCTTCGCCTCACAGAACGCGCGAGAGGATCATAAATAGTGTAAGATATATCACTGATCTGTACCCGAGTAGGGTCGCACTTGGCGCCTGCACCCATAGACGAGAATACCTGGAAACCAGTAATCGGATTCAGTCACCGTTGCCCATCTCGCAAGGAGCGTATACCTTGATGTTGTGGTCATGACAATACTTAAGAAGGTCCACCTTGGTCGTTATATTATCAATGGCATCTTCGAGAAAGATGAAACCACGCTCCAGTGTCGAGAAGCACCTAGCTTACCTATAACCCAATCCGCACCCTCCAGCAGTTTCCCGCCATCTTCCTTCCTCCAAATATCCACCCGACTGTCTACCTCTACCCAACGGGAAATCTGCTTCAATGTCCGTTCGACGCAACCCACCTTTGGAGTTCCAACGTCAGAGAGCGTGGCCGTCGCATGTCGGTTCAGCGACGACAACGTCACGTAGTCAAAATCAACGAGCCGTATTTTCGAGACCCCACTGCAGAGTCGACATTGAGTCCGTCAGTCCTATTAGTATTGCAAAAGGGATGCATCATTGCACGCACGACCGAACCAGCATGACAGCAGCCCAGCTACCGACACCGCCACAGCCCACGACGACGACCGAACCAGCGCGAACGCGGGCCATGCCCTCGTCACCAAAGAATGCGTAATTTCGTGCGAGTTGTTCTTTGACGAGGTCTTCGTCGTACGGGCCGATGTGGTTTGGACGTATATACGTCTCTTCGGCCGGTTGCTCGTCAGGCAGTCCACCGGGTGGGGGCTTTTCGTGGGTGGCTATAGACCGGAGAACGTCTTCGTTAAGGTCTCTTCGACGTTCGCTCCGGCGATACGCATTGTAGGCAGTGAATAGTGCAGAAGTGACCAGGCAAGCCGACACCGCAGTGAGAACGAGCTGAGTCCGGTGAGAAGACAAGTCATTCATGGTACGTTTCAATGGAGTGTGACACGGTGACCAAGAGCAAAAGTTTCAACACCATCACGAAAGTAAAGTCATGATTATGGGGTTCGTGTACTGCTATACATGTCGCAAGCAACTAGAGGTAACCGGAGCCCAGCTGAAAATAATAGATACCGGTATAAAGTAATATCCAAAACCCAGTAATGATACATCGCAGGTCATGTTCTTCTCTCCATCTTCCAGAGTGGCCATACAAATGCGTAAGTTGGTTTCCAAATCAAAATCTCCATTCAGGTGACATAAATGAGTGTGCGTCGTTGAGAGTTGATGATGCAAAAGGTGATGAAGGCGCCGACGAGAATGCCGGTAATGATACATGAAGCCGTCTCAATGAATGAAGGTGATCGGTCTTTTCGTGGCTTTGCGATGCTGTGCTCCGGGGACGGCGATTCAGAGTGCGTCTCCACAGGAGAGCGCTGTTCTCGCTGTTGCTGTATGATGGCAGTGGGAGCAAGGACAACTGTCGTTGGACGATGATTATCCGACTCTTCCACGGATCGAACAACTGGAACGACGCCCTGTGTCGCAGCGGAGACAACAGGAGTTGAGTCGATGGGCACAGGGTAGTGACATTCGATGATAGAAGACGAAACAGATGACGGAGGAGAGAGGGGTGGGGTGGGTGGTAGCACCACTACATATTCGTCTTTGAGGTCGTCCTCCTCTTTTTCGGGGTCAACGTTGGAGATCACCTCAGCTTCCTCGTAGTCGTCCACGACACGTTCGAGGTCCGTTACAACGCCCCGCAATCTGCTAACCTCCTCATTCACATCCACCCTCTGTTTCTCCCTGATCTCCTCTGCAATTGCTTGGACGAGCGACCTAATGACCGTCCACATCTCCAGGTGGTCGCGCGACCACCATTGGGCAGGCCACTGCGCGACCATAAAAGCAAGGGTGCAAGCCTGGTCGGATGCTCCCGAAAAGTCCTTGACAACGACTTTGTGGAACCATGGTCTAAGGAAGGCCATTGCCAACCGTACAGAGCCTACGGTAGCATCGCGGAGGCGATGCTCCGCAGAGAGTCGCAAAAACCGGTCGGACATGTCCTGGCAAAACTGTCGGAAACTCGGTTTCCGCTCCATAGTGTCCCAGGCCAGAGAGTCCAACGAGCGTGGCGATGACTTGGGGTCGCAGTCTTGGCGCAGGAAGTAGGACGGCAGTTTATCGACAAACGAAAGGAGGGGGATAGAGGCCAGAACGGCCGGGGCGGGAATAGCTCCGTAGACGAGAACGTCCTGCGATTCCAATGCGTATCTGTACCACTTCCAGTGATCGAGGTGTCTCCTGCGTAATCGAGTCGGTGAGCTGAACAAGACTGAGGTAGTAGACGGACTTACTCTCTGGGAGTACCTTTTCGCAGCAATTCCAATGCGGTAGCTGCTCGGCCTGCGAGCATTCTCGCGTCGATGATGGCGATTTCAACATCATGTTTCAGGCCAACTCTGTAGCGCCGGGTAGCCTCCCACAATGCCCAAGCGAAGCTGAAAGTAGTTGAAATGAAGGGGGAAATGTGTCTCTGGGTCCAGTCCATGTGCTGGGCAACGTCTTGGTACGTGCAAACGGAAGTGACTGACTCGCCGGGTCCAAACGAGGAATCCTTCAGCCGTTCGGCGGCTCGCGTGAAGCGCTCGTTAAACTTTTGCCCGACGAAGTATGGTTCGGCGGCATTGTCGAAAGTCTGGGAATGGGTTTTGGGAGTGTGGATGCGGAAAAGGAAGGGGTTATCTTGTATGAGGGAATCGAAAGCGAATTCAGAGCTGAAGCCATACTGAGGAAGAGGGGTCCCGCCAATCGGGCTCTGTGGCGTTGGGGCTGGAAGCTCCGAGTCCTTGGTAGGGATAGTCATCGTTGGGAGTCAGAATGGTCGACCCAGGACGTTGAGCCGGGAAGCGTTTTCTATCATGACGAATACCGGACCTCGTGTTCGCCAGGCGTTATGATCGCTGCCTATCCGAGGCATGGAGTGTGATGTTGCGGAACACGACTTAGCAACACGTGTGGTCCGTGCGGCCAATGGTCCGGACCGCGAATTTGTAACTGTGCCCAATCCCTGCGACGCCGCCGAACAGCAGTCATGACGTCCACTGTCGAACCAATCTGGCAGTGCAAGGACTAGTACTTTCTGGTAGGGCTTAGCGCTTCGAGCTCCACCATCTTCACACGCCGCAGTGGCATTGACAAGCAGTGAGGCATGGCTTCCTCGTGCAGTACCACTTCAAGAAGTTCCCGAAATACCGTGTGCGTGAGCGTCCATTCCATGCAGCGCACCGCTTTTTGAAAACTTCTAAACCAGACCTATACTTACTACCTTCCGAAAGCCTCGACCGCAGTATTCATCAAGACCGACTCTGACCGAGATGCTTTCCTTCGTCGTTTCCTTGACAGAAACATGACGCCCGGACTTGGCGCAGTCCATCACGCAATAATTCTGCGATACGAGGCTGTCCAGGTCACCTGCACGCCCATAGTCCAACCTAATCCGATGCCCTTCCTGGATCTGTGGGGGCGCTTGATCACTTCGCATCCACGGGAGCTAGGGTCCAGAGATGCCACGAGGCGGGTAACATTTCTGCCTATGTTTTGTTGACCATCTGCCCATGCCATGCCCGACTTGATCGTTCGATCGCATGTCATTATGTGGCCGGAGCATACTGCGAGACCGATTTCCAGTGGCTTGTGCCTTGTCGGCGTTTGTGCGGCCCATTTTGATCATGTTCACAGCTTCTTTCCGCGCCCATAAACAGATTGGGTGGTCGCTTATTGGTTTCCCTCGTCAGGGGTCCAAATTCCTTACGAAGTCGTCTAGCTCGTGGTCGGTGAGTACAAAATGTCGCACAATATACATATTTTATCCTTCTGTGCTGAATTATCTAGAGTATAACACACCCAATTCGGGCTTATTCAAATCTTGGGCATCTGCTTAAGACCGCTGCAGTGCCGGTATCCATGTTGGTCTAATTCGGCTCCCCAATATTTCGTGTCCCTTGGGGCACACCGGACGAGGAGTCCAGATTGGGAGCGTATAAAGTGTCAGCTGCTCTGAGTCGACGCCCGGCATGAACGAATGTTGTCCAAGGTGTCCTCGCTGTGCCGTCTGACCCCAGGCGCTCTCCTTGAAGCCGCCTCTCGTAAACTTGTCTTTGCTTCTTCCTGCCGTTCGATTGTCCTGTCTTCTACCACTCTTTCAGTCGAACCTTCTGTCCCCCCCAACGTTCCAGGGATATTCGATGTCTTCGATGCCCCAGCGAGGCTTCAAGAGAGGAACAGCCTCAGGACACCATTAAAGGCGCTCAACCCGTTTACCATGCGCTCAACATCGAAGGCAGATCGTTCAGATTTCAAGAGCATGCACAACGATACCTTAGGTTTGCCGTGGTCCCTTCCCCCTCCGGTCACCTTCGATGGTCCTGCCTGCCCTCCGTATATGTCTCCGTCGACCCTGATTAAGCGCCGCCTGCAACGTCAGGATATAACCCATTCGCCAAGAGCTCAGCGGTTTTCGGCTGTATCATGCAGTGCCTTGATGTTACAGTCAGAACTCGTTTACCAGCTGTTTGATGGGCCATCCCGTGTCACTCGCTTCCGATACGCGCCATCGGAGAATGAGGTGTGTTGAAGCGTGACCTTCTTATCATCTCATCGATCTCTGATCACTTCCCTTCCATCCACTAGTGGTATTCGTTTACATACGTTTCCTTGACTCTCTGTAGTCTATCCACTGCGCTTGGCTGGCTCATGCTCGAGAAGAACTTGGAGCAAGATAACGCAAGGTCCCTATGAGGGCAATACCACCCACATCCCCTTACTTTTCGATCTTCTTAACTTCATAACGTGTTGTAACAAGGTAGGTATGTAGTTATATTAATCTTGCTTGTGAATCTGGACTCTTATGGTTGATTGGCGAAATGCACATATTTAGATATCTGTGCTCATCATTCCAGATGATGTATGACGTCGTCTACTTCTTCTCCCTATGCACCTCCAATCACACAAATTTTATCTGTTTCCCTTGTATTTGAGATGTCACTTCACGATGTGGAATGTATTACCATTCAGAACCCACTTTCTTTTGGATAAGCTCGTTTGTATGTATATTTCTAGTTTTCCGTATGTTCCAGTGTACAACTTGTTGTATCTCGTTTACATAAGGAAATGTTGATATTTATTATTGATAAAGCTTTCGCAACCGCGTTCGACGTTCCTGGCTCCCAGCCACCTCGTGTATGGAAGATAATCGACCAGATTCCCACCTTTCGGACCGTGCATGCCGTCTTTCTGTTCATCCTGATCACTTGGAGTCTGTGAAGACCAACAATGACGTTACTGTAGATCATCAAATCAATCGGGGTTGCTCAGTCCATCGACAGACGTCTTCGCCCTCCGGCCTTGCGAGTTCAATTTAAACCAATACAACAATAACCATTCAAGCAGACCCAGTACATCACATACACACACAAATCCGATTTTACATTTACGATGACATATTGTCATGGAGTTCCAGAAACTACACGTTGATGGTGGTGGGGTTGCAACCAGAGACAATGGCACCGTTCTGCACGCACATTGCTTCAGACGACGTACAAGAGAGTATAAGCGATAGGGTGGACTCACGAAATTGTCGCCGTTACAGCAAACAGGCTGGGAGGTGCAAGTGCTTCCAGAACCGAGCCCACCGACGGTGATGGGAGAGCACGTAAACCCGACCTGGGTGCCAGAAGGGGGCAAGGGGAAGCCCAAATACCCGTAGAACTCGTTGATGAACTCGCTGTCGGACTATTGTGAAGGACCCCTCAGCGATTCAAGTAACTAGCGTCGACGAGAGAAACCTCACGCTCTGAGTGCTGGAGCAGCACTGGAGGCTACCCGTGTCGCACTGGCTGCTTCCGCCGCCCGGGGCAGCAGCGGCAAACCCAGCGAGGGCAACGACCGAGAAAAGAACAGTGGAGGCAGAAACGAACATATTGGTTGAGAGAGCTGGTGTTTGCAGACGATGAAGGAGTTGGAGTTCCTGCTGGTCAACGGTGAGCACACTCACATTTTATACCTCGAGCTCCTCATCCTGTGCCCTTCATGGGTGCAGGCATGTCCCCTGGAAAGCAGCGGGACTGAACGTGCGATGATGGACGAACCAAGTGCCTTACATTCTTGGCTGTCAAACCTTCAAGTTGTCAAGAACATCGCATACGTGACCACGTTCGTCTGTGAGCGGTGAGTCCAACCCGCGTTCGACCAGGGGAAGGGTTCAGGGGAGGCTATGAAGGAGAGACATACAAGCGAAGCCAGCCACAAAAACCATTAAAAGTTGTCGCAAATGGTTATACCGTATTCCCTCTGACGTTACATAGATATCAAGGGCTAACCAGCCCTAGTCTCATCGTTCCACAAACGGGGACACAGGAACAGCACAGGGCATACCTGATGGCCATGAGGCAGGGGACATCCTCGAAAGCCATTACTTTCGGCGTCCCGTGATCCGTTGAATTATGGTGGCCAGAGAGGCTGAACAACGACAGCGTCAATGATGTCGACCATTGTGGGTCGCGATGGCAGTGACAGATCGAAAACGCTAAAGCTCTCCCACCTGAAGGCTTGACCTATGAAGGCGGGAGTGACATCAAGGGGTAGCGCCTCGCCATCAATATCATCCAAGCACGAAAAAGCTAAGGGGGGATAAGAGGGTCACGGTACAAAAGCTCCGGGTTGCCAATCTTGTAACCGACTTGAGGGCGTAAATTGCAAGGCTCGGCGCAAGATGGTCCCTTGCTTATTTACTTTCGGAAAATGACCCAGGGCAAAGCGCCGGAGAAGATGCACTTTTTCAGGTCAGGTAGCGTGACTAACCCTGAGCCAACATCAATAGTCAGTGCTGGCACTGAGAAAGAGATCAAACGGGTCGGGGATCTCTACCTCCCTTATCTTGATGATAAACTACCTCTGGCAGGAATCGCCCTACGATGTCGGAACCAACAACACGCTGACGTGAGTTTGATCGCGGATTCAAGTTGTCAGTGTGCGTCATCTCATATTTGTAAACAGTCCAAAATACAAGTAGATATGGACAAAGCACCTCTTTCACTGATCTCTATTTGTGTCCCTCCCAGGCCTTGATGCCACTATCTGCATTCTCTGGAACGTCCTTATCGATATAGTTGTCCCAGCCCGAGCTGGATCTTCCTTGGTCTAATTTCTTCTGTAAGAATGTTTGCTTGACGAAGCCCTCTGGAAGTTCCGTAACGTGGGCGATCGGCACAGGCGGAACGCGTGCTCCGTAGGGTGCGTCGACGGAAGCAAGCGATGTTCGATCATCCTGAACGCGGAAGGTCACATCGTGGAGGGAAGAGGCGGGCAACGTGGTGAGAACATGAGCAACAAATCCTGCAAGGAACAAAATTCGTGAGCGAATTGCACAGAAGTGATGGGTGCATACCTGCAGCGTCGTCTAAGGATGTGAAAGAACAGGGAGGTGTGTTCGCCCACGAGGTGGGACTTGCCCAGTTCGACACCAGTCAGCTATGAGAACGCGCGTAAATACACATTACGGGAGGTCCAAGGGACTCGACGCAGTTTAGTGGGATGACCATCGTTATCGCCATGCAGACACACTGAATGCCTGTAGGGTGGATTTGAACAGGTTTATTTCCCTGGCAGAGCGATTGGCTCACTCAACTGCGGGTAGTTAGAAGTGAAACTTCCACTAAGGGCGTGACCGGGTGAGTTAGATCGCACTGGCATACTTTCTAAACCAGTGCAATAGTAACCCTAACCCCAATTTATTTCTGTTGCTTTGAACCCTGAACCCGTCAATGTCGCTTTCATCGCCTCATCCAGGTTTATAGTGTCACTGGTCCTCCTTGTCATCGTACTGTAAGGCTCCATGGAACTACCTCGACAGCGGAATCTCTTTGCGGTGAGTTAATTTTTTGCACAGGTTCAAGGTCGTTGTGATTGATGCCGATCGTTCATGTGCACCGGGTTACATTCAAGATGGCTGCGTTGGCATTCTGTGTTTTTCACTGAGGAGTCATTTTCTCCGTTCTACACTGAGAAATGTTGCTGCTGATTCAGGAACCCATGTCATCTATTATGAGATTCCTCCCAAACATTTACTTGGGGTATCCAGGCTCGCGGCGAGGCGGGAGACTTTTCTACATGTACGTGGTGTCAGGATGCTCGTATTTCAGCACATGTCATCCCTAGGGAAATATTCTCCGTGGACCTTTAAAGGGGCTGATGGCCGCTCACCCTGCGCCACCTTTTAATTCAGGATACACTGCAATCCCAGTGCGGTCTACCACCTGATGTTAGCTCAGGGCATATTTCTCGGCGCCTTGACCTGGGTCATTCCTTGAAAGTAAACGAGCAAGGGACCAACTTGCGCCGAGCCTTGGAATTTACGCCATCAAATTGGGTTGTATTGGTACTGGATTGGCAACCCGGAAATTTTGAACCAGGACCCTCTTATCCCCCCTTACCATTTTCGTCGTTGGACGATGTCGACGGTGAGGCGCTAGCCCTTGATGTTTCCACCTTGTAGGTCAGGTGGGAGAGCTGGGCTAGTGTTTCCAATCCTTCACTGTCATGACCCACAATGGTCGATATCACTGACCTTGTCGTTGTTCAGCCTCTCCGGCCACCATACATCAACGGATCACGGGACGCCGAAAGTGATGGTTTTCATCAATGATGTTCCCTGCCTCAGGGCCATTATGTGTGCCCCTGTATTGTTCCTTCGTCCTCGTTTGTGGAACGACGAGACTAGGGCTGGTTGGTCCTTGATATCTGATGTCGGAGGGAATGCGGTATAACCATTTGCGACAACTTCTGAAGGTTTTCGTGGCTGGCTTTGCTTGTATGTCTCTCCTTCATACCCTCCCCTGTACCCCTTCCCCTGGTCGAACGCGGAGTGGACTCACCGCTCACAGACGAACGTGGTCATATATGTGAATATTCTTGACAGGGTTCGACGGCCAAGAGTGTAAGGTACTTGGTTCGTCCATCATTGCATGTTCAGTCCCGCTGCTTTTCAGGGGACATGTCTGCGCCCATGAAGAGCACAGGATGAGGAGCTCGAGGTATAAAATGTGGGTGTGCTCACCGTTGACCAGCAGGAACTTCGACTCCTTCATCGTCTGCAAACACCACCTCTCTCAACAAATATGTTCATTTCTGCCTCTACTGTTCTCTTTTCGGTCGTTGCCCTCGCTGGGCTTGCCACTGCATCCCCGGGCGGCGGAAGCAGCCAGTGCGACACGGGTAGCATCCAGTGCTGCTCCAGCTATCAGAACGTGAGGTTTCTCTCGTCAACGCTAGTTACCTGAAACGCTAAGGGGTCCTTTGCAATAGGCCGAGAGCCCGTTCATCCAGGAGTTCTATGGGTACCTGGGCCTCCCCACGCCCTCTTCTGGAACCCAGGTCGGGTTTACGTGCTCTCCGATCACCACCGGTGGGCTCGGTTCTGGAAGCACTTGCACCTCCCAGCCCGTTTGCTGCAACGGCGACAATTTCGTGAGTTCATCCCATCGCTTATACTCTCTTGTACGTCGTCTGAAGCAATGCGCGTGCAGAACGGTGTCGTTGTCTCTGGCTGCAACCCCACCACCATCAACGTGTAGTTTCTGGAACTCCATGGCGATATGTCGTCGTAAATGTAAAATCGGAATTGTGTGCGTATGTGATACACTGGGTCTGCTCGAATGGTTATTGTTGTATTGGGTTAAGTTGAGCTCGTAAGGCCGGAGGGCGAAGATGTCTGTCGAACTGAGCAGCCCCGATTGATTTGATGATCTACAGTAACGTCATTGTCGGTCTTCATAGACTCCAAGATGAACGAGAAGACGGCACGCACGGTCCGAAAGGTGGGAATCTGGCCGAGTATCTTCCACACCAGAAAGCATACGATCTGACTTGAGAGGAATCTACCCGGTCACGCCCATAACAGAAGTTTCAGTTCTAGCTACTCGCAGCCGAGTGAGCCAATCTTCCAACCCGGGCCATTGCCCAGCTTCCGGGGAAATAAACATGTTCGAACCCCCTACAAAAGGCGTTCAGTGTGTCCACATGGCGACAACGATGATCACCGCACTAGACTACATCAAATTCCTTGGACCTCCCGTAATGTGTTTACGTGTGTTCTCTTGTCATCCACCAGTAATCAGTACCTCATCCATGTATACTTGGTTAGAACGGTTTCTTCATCGAGTTCACCCATGGTTGACTGGTGTCGAACTGGGCAAGTTCCACCTCGTGGGCGAACACAACTCCCCCTGTTCTTTCGCGTCCTTAGACGACGTTGCGGGCATGTATCAACCGCTCCCGTGCAATTCGCTCACGAACCTTGCCCTTTGCAGGATTTATCGCTCATATTCTCACCACGTCGCCCGCCTCAAGTTCCCTCCACGATGTGTCCTTCCGCATTCAGAGTGATCGAAGATCGCTTGTTTTCGTCGGCGAACTCGACGAAGCACGCGTTCCGCCTGTGGCGATCGCACACATTACGGAACTTCCAGAGGGCTTCGTCAGGCAGACAATTTTACAGAAGAAATTCGACCAAGATCCAGCTCGGGCTGGGACAACTGCTTTGATATGGACGTTCCAGAGAATGCAGATAGCGGCAACAAGGCCTGGGAGGGACGCAAATGGAGATCGGTGAGAGAGGTGCTTGGTTTGTAATTCACTGTAGAACTTGATTCGTCGTTATATCTCGTTATATCCTTGGTTTCTCAGCCACCGCCTCTCATCACGATAGCCGTCTACTGTGTGCCAGAGGGTCTTCACCGGGTCCCGAGGCATGTGGAGTGGACAAAGATTATAAAAGCATTTTGCCGTCGTGAGGCTGATTTGTGGGTGCCCAACAGGGTGAACACCCCGACACTTTGCTGCAGGCAGGCAGAGACCTGTGCGCCAGGGGGTCGGTGCAACCAAGGTCGGGTTGACCCGGTACCGGTAGTAGCCTATCAAACTTTTGCCATTTGAATATCGTTGTCAGCATGTGCACTAAGTAGTCTGTCAGAAATGAAGCTTAATGAGGATTGATCGACGTTCATGTTGAACGACCAGCACCTCAAAATGTTGGCGCGGCAGCAATACCCAGTAACCATTACCTCGTAATCAGTCGGCCTAAACCCGATTCATGCCCGAGCTTATTCCGGTTTCGAAGATCAAAGGTGCATGCGCTCCTGCAGCTCACCCAAAAACGCGATCGCCTGAGCCTTGTATGTGTTGTTCGTGAACGTGGGCACATTCGGGTTCTCGAATGTCACAAGTTTGCGATGAAAGGTGGCACTGCGACCAGGAAAGCTTAGACAACAAGGACGAAGCAGCACCCGAAGGATAGCCGGTGACTAGGGCGTTCGGGTTGAGCGTATGTGCAAAGTTGACTGACGACAGAGTAATCATTCGAATGGGCACACGCATCCATCAAACGAACCACGCACCTAGCGCGTCAATGCTTACTCAATCAGACTCGGAGAATTCCCCCAAGGTGATAAAAGTCTTGGAGATCACTTCCGTGGAAGGAACCAATGCCAGGAACTGATTTGTCCCGCTTCCAGACTACACCAATGAATGATGAGGCCCAGTATATCAGAACGAATGAGCTCGAACTCATGGTAACTCCAAACGGTTTGTGTCCGAGATAGATATTTCAAAGCATAGCGACGTGGAGCTTGAAAGTAGAAATCGCTCTGAAATGTAGCAATCTGCCTGTATTCCGGTTCATTTATGAAAGTGAAATACCGCAGCGCACAACAATCCACGATCAAACCCACATCAAAGTGTCGTTGGTTCCAACATCGTAGGATGATCACTACCAGAGGTAGTTTATGATGAACATAAGGGAGAGAACGAACCCGAGACTCACTAAAGTAGGATTACCTGGGTAGAGATGTCCGACCCGTTTGACTTCTTCATTGGTGGCACCGACTACTAGTATTTTGATGTTGGCTCAGGGCTCGTCACCCGGCACGCTAGTCTCGAGCCATTATGGGAAATACAGGTGAACTCGGGAAGCAGAGTGTGTTCTGTAGCGCGGAAAATCCCGGCACTGGGCGTTCCCAGAACGGTTCGAGACTACCGTAACAAATTACGTGACCTGAAAGAGTGCATCTTCCCCGGCGTCTTGACCTGGTTCATCCTCTGAAGTAAATAAGCAAGGGACCCATCTTGCGCCGAGCCTTGTAGCTTACGCCCTCAAATAAGGTCGTATTGCTACTGGATTGGCAATCCCAAACTTTTGTGCCGTGACCCTCTTATCCCCCCTCACCCTTTTCATGCTTGGACGATGTCGACGGCGGGGCGCTAGCCCTTGATGCTTCCGGCTATAGGTCAGGAGGGGGAACTGCTTTGGTGTTTTCAATTCTTCACTCTCGCAACTCACAATGGTCGATACCACTGACCTTGTCGTTGTTCAACCTCTCCCCGGCCACCACCTTCAACGAATGACGGGACGCCGAAAGCGATGGCTTTCATCAAGGGCGTTCACTGCCTCTGTGCCATTATGTGCGCCCATGTACAACACCTGTGTCCTTGTTTGTGGAACGGTGACACTAGAGCTGGTTAGTCCTTGATCTGATGTCGGAGGGAATGCGGGATAACCATTTGCGACAACTCCTAATGGCTTTTGTGGCTGACTTTGCTTGTAAGTCTCTCCTTCAGAACCCCTCCCCCTGACCGAACGCGGATTGGACTCACCGCTCACAGACGAACATGGTCACATATGCGATGCTATTGACAGGGTTCGGCGGCCAGGAATGCAAAGCACTTGTTTCGTCCATCATCACACGTTCAGTCCCGCTGCTTTTCAGGGGACGTGTCTGCGCCCATGAAGAGCACAGGATGAGGAACTCGAGGTATAAAATGTGAGTGTGCCCACCGTTGACCAGCAGGAACTCCAACTCCTTCATCGCCTGCGAACACCTCCTCTCTCACATCGAGTCAACCAATATGTTCATTCGCGCCTTTGCTATTCTCTTCCAGGTCGTTGCCCTTACTGGACTTGCCACTGCCGCCCCGGGCGGCGGCGGCGGAAGCAGCCAGTGCGATACGGGTAGCATCCAGTGCTGCACCAGCACTCAGAGCGTGAGGTTTTTCTCGTCAACGCTAGTTACTTGAAACGCTGAGGGGTCCTTTGCAATAGTCCGACACCCAGTTCATCAACGAGTTCTTTGGGTACATGGGTCTCCCCTCGCCCCCTTCCGGCAGCCAGGTCGGGTTTACGTGCTCTCCGATCACCATCGGTGGGCTGGGTTCTGGCAGTAGTTGCACCTCCCAGCCCGTTTGCTGCAACGGCAACAATTTCGTGAGTCCATCCTATCGCTTATACACTCTTGTACATCGTCTGAAGCAATGCGCGTGCAGAATGGTGTCGTTGTCACTGGCTGCAGCCCCACCACCATCAACTTGTAATTTGTCGAACTCCATGGCAACATGCCATTGTAAATGTAACATCGGAATTGTGTATGTATGTGATGTACTGGGTCTGATTGAATGGTTATTGTTGTATTGAGTTAAGTTGAACTCGCAATGCTGGAGGGAGAAGATGTTTGTCGACGGGTTGACTGAATGTGCCACTGAGCAGCCCTGACCGCTTTGATGATCTACGGCAACTTCATTGTCGGTCTTGAGCTTGAGACTCCAAGCAATCAGGATGAACGGGAAGCCAGCACGCACGGTCCGAACGGTGGGAATCTGGCCGAGTGTCAAGCCGAGGCTCATTGTTATGTTCACACTGACTGACATTTGTGCCTTGTCGAGCACATTGTACTTTTGTCGGAAAATTGACGGGCGGTATGTTAGACTATTACTAGGTATTACCAATACAGCTCATTCCCTTGAACCGCGCTGAGATCCCTACTAGCTGTGCTCATGATCTCTGTCACCGAGTATCGACTATCTTCCACACCAGAAGGCATACAATCTGACTTCAGTGGAATCCACCCCGTCACACACGTAATGGAAATTTCACTTCTAGCTGCTTGCAGCTGAGTGAGCCAATCTTCCAATCATCGCTCTACCGGGGAAATAAACATGTTCGAACCCCCCTACAAAAGCCATTCAGTGCGTCTCCATGGCAATAACCATGATCATCCCACTAGACTACGTCAAGTCCCTTGGACAACCCGTAATATGTGTTTACGTGCGTTCTCTTGTCATCCATCTTCCTCATACAGTATTTCATTCATACTTGGTTTGAACGGTTTCTTCATCGAGTGCATCCCATGGCTGACTGGTGTCGGACTCAGGCTGGGCAACCACTGGCACCTCTTGAGCGAACCCACCTCCCCCTGTTCTTTCACGTCCTTAGACGACGCTGCAGGCATGTACCAACCGCTTCCGTGCAATTCGCTCACGAACTTTGTTCCTTACACCGATCCGTGTTCGGCCAGGGGAAGGAATTATGAAGGAGAGACATACAAGCAAAGCCAGCCACGAAAGCCATTAGAAGTTGTCGCAAATGGTTGTACCGCATTCCCTCCGACATCAGATATCAAGGACTAACCAGCTCTAGTCTCATCGTTCCACAAACCAGGACGCAGGAACAGTACCTCCCACCTTTCAGACCGTGCGTGCCGGATTCTCGTTCACCCCAATCACTTGGAGTCTGTGAAGACCAACAGCGAAGTTGCCGTAGATCATCAAATCAGCCAGGGCTGCTCAGTGGCATGTTTAGTCAACCCGTCGACAAACACCTTCTCTCTCCGGCCTTACGAGTTCAACTTAACCCAATACAACAATAACCATTCGAGCAGACCCAGTGTATCACATACGCACACAATTCCGATTTTACATTTACGATGACATATCGCCATGGAGTTCCAGAAACTACACGTTGATGGTGGTGGGGTTGCAGCCAGAGACAATGACACCGTTCTGCACACGCATTGTTTCAGACGACGTACAAGAGAGTATAAGTGATAGGATGAACTCACGAAATTGTCGCCGTTGCAGCAAACGGGCTGGGAGGTGCAAGTGCTTCCAGAACCGAGCCCACCGGTGGTGATCGGAGAGCACGTAAACCCGACCTGGGTTCCAGAAGAGGGCGCGGGGAAGCCCAGGTACCCATAGAACTCCTGGATGAACGGGCTCTCGGCCTATTGCAAAGGACCCCTTAGCGTTTCAGGTAACTAGCGTCGACGAGAGGAACCTCACGTTCTGATAGCTGGAGCAGCACTGGATGCTACCCGTGTCGCACTGGCTGCTTCCGCCGCCTGGGGCAGCAGTGGCAAGCCCAGCAAGGGCAACGACCGAGAAGAGAATAGTAGAGGCGGGAATGAACATATTGGTTGATTCGATGTGAGAGAGTTGGTGTTCGCAGGCGATGAAAGGGTTGGAGTTCCTGCTGGTCAACGGTGAGCACACCCATATTTTATACCTCGAGCTCCTCATCCTGTGCTCTTCATGGGCGCAGACATATCCCCTGAAAAGCAGTAGGACTAAACGTGCGATAATGGACGAATCAAGTGCCTTACATTCTTGGCTGTCGAACCCTGTCAAGAACATCGCATACGTGACCACGTTTGGTCAGGGGAAGGGGTTCAGGGGAGGCTATGAAGGAGAGACATGCAAGCGAAGCAAGCCACCAAAACTATTAGGAGTTGTCGCAAACGGTTATACTCCGACGTCCGATACCAAGGATTAACTAGCCTTAGTCTCATCATTCCACTAGCAAGGACGCAGGAACAGTACAGGGGCACGCATAATAGCCCTGAGGCAGGGAACATCCTTGATGAAAGCCACCACTTTCGGCGTCCCGTGATTCGTTGAAGTACGGTGCACAGGCGGACTGAACAACGACAAGGTCAGTGATATCGACCATTGTGGGTCGCGACGATGAAGGATTGGAAACACTAAGCAAGTTCTCCCACCTGACCTGTAAAGGCAGAAGCATCAAGGGCTAGCGCCTCGCCGTCGACACTGTCCAATGACGAAAAGGGTAAGGGGGGATAAGAGGGTCCGGTACAAAATTTCCGGGTTGCCAACCCAGTGGCAATTTGATGGCGTAAATGCTCAACGCAAGTTGGTCCCTTGCTCGTTTACTTTCAGGGAATGATCCAGCCCAAAGTGCCGGAAAATATGCCCTGAGCTAACATCAAGTGCCAGACCGCACTAGGATTGCAGTGTATGTTGAATTAAAAGGTGGCGCAGGGTGAGCGGCCATCAGCCCCTTTCGTGAAGCACATGAAAGGTCCACGGAAAATAGTTCTCTAGGGATGACATGTGCTGAGATACGAGCATCCTGACACCACGTACATACATGTAAAAAAGTCTCGCACCTCACCGCGAGCCGGGACACCCCAGTAAATGCTTGGGAGGAATCTCATAAACGGGTGCTTGAATCAGCGGCGGCATTTCTCAGTATAGAACAGAGAAAATGACTCAGTGAAAAATACAGAATGCCAACGCAGCTATCTTGAATGTAACCTGGTGCACATGAACGATCGGCACTAATCACAACTTGAACCTTGAACATGTGCAGAAAACTAACTCACCGCAAAGAGATTCCGTTTTCGAGGTAGTTCCATGGAGCCTTGCAGTACGATGAAAGGTGGGATCAGTGACATTAGAAACCTGGATGAGGTGATGAAAGCGGGTTCAGGGTTCAAAACAACAGAAAGAAATTGGGGTTAGGGTTGCTATTACACTGGCTTAGCCTGGGTGTGCTGGGAGCAAGCGAGAAGGTATGCGATCTGACTTCAGAGGAATCATCCACCCGGTCACGCCCTCAGCAGTGCAAGTTTCACTTCTCACTACCCGCAGCTAAGTGACTCGCCAATCGCTCTGTCGGGGAAATAAACTTGAACATGTTCAAATCCGCCCTAAAGGCATTCAGTGTGTCCGCATGGCGATAACGATGATCATCCCACTAAACCGCCTTCGAGTTGGACCTCCGCAATGTGTGTTTACGCGCGTTCTCTCGTCATCCATCTTCCTCATACAGTATTTCATCCGCACTTGGTTTGAACGGTTTCTTCATCAACTTGAAGTTCATCCCATGACTGACTGATGTCGAACTGGGCAAGTTCCACCTCGTGGGCGAACACCCCCCCCCTGTTCTTTCACGTCCTTGGACGACGCTACAGGCATGTACCCACCACTTCTATGCAATTCGCTCACGAACCTTGTTCCTTGCAGGACTTGTTGCTCATGTTCTCACTACTTTGTCCGCCTCTTCCCTCCACGATGTGACCTTCCGCGTTCAGGGTGATCGAACATCGCCTGCTTCCGTCGACGCACTCTACGGAGCACGCGTTCCGCCTGTGCCGATCGCCCACGTTACGGAACTTCCAGAGGGCCTCGTCAAGCAGGCATTTATACAGAAGAAATTCGACCAAGGAAGATCCAGCTCGGGCTGGGACAACACACCGACAAGAACGTTCCAGAGAATGCAGATAGTAGCGACAACAAGGCCTGTGAGGGACACAAATGGAGATCAGTCAAAGAGGTGTTTGGTCCATAATCCACTGTAGATCTTGATTCGTCGTTATATCCTTGGTTTCTCTGTCGCTGCCTTTCATCACGATGGCCGTATACTGTGTGCTAGAGTGTCCTTACTGAGTCCCGGGGCATGTGGAGTAGACAATGATTATAGAAGCATTTTGCCGTCATGAGGCTGATTTATGGGCGCCCGACAGGGTGGATACCTCGACACTTTCCTACAGGCAGCAGGGACCTCTGTGCCGAGGGTCGGTGCAACTACTAAGGTCAGGTTGACTCAGTACCGGTAGTAGTCTGAGGTCCCTATCAAACCCTTGCCGTTTAAGTGTCTTTATCGGCGTGTACACCAAGTACAGTAGTCCGTCAGAAATGAAGATTGATCGACGTTCATGTTGAACGACCGACACCTCAAAATGTCGGCGCGGTAGCAATACCCAGTAACCATTACCTCGTAATCAGTCGGCCTAAACCCAATTTATGCCCGAGCTCCGATTCCGATCCCGAAGATCAAGGGCGCATGCGCTCGTGCGGCTGGTCCAAAAACGCGATCGCCTGAGCCCTATATGTGTCGTTCGTGGTGAGCACATCCGGGTCCTCGAATGTCAAAAGTTTGCGTGATAAAAGGTGGTACTGCGGCCAGGAAGGCTCGGACAACAAGGACGAAGCAGCACCTGAAGGATGGCCGGTGGTCGGAGCGTTTGGGGCGAGTGTATGTGCAAGGTTGACCGACGACAAAGCGATCATTCAAGGGGCAACACGCACATATTCATCAAACGAAACACGCACCCAGCGCGTCAATGCTTACCCAATCAGAAGATCCCCTGAGGTTCTCAAAGTCTTGGAGACCATTTCCGTGGAAGGAACCAATGCCGGGAACTGATTTGTCCCGCTTCCAGGCTACTTGTATCAATGAACGATGAGGCCCAGCATATCAGAATGACCTCGAACTCACGGCAGTTCCAAACGATTTGCGTGCGAGATAGATATTTCAAAGCATAGCGGCGTGGAACTTGGAGGTGGACGCCCTGGAATGACTCGGAAATAACCTGCTTGTATTCCGGACTGTTTCTAAGGGTGAGATGATGACGCAGCGTACAACAATCCGCGTCAAAGTGTCGTTGGTTCCGACATCCCCTGCCAGAGGTAGTTTATCATCAAGATAAGGGAGAAAGCGAACCCGAGACTCACTAAAGTAAGACTATCTGGGTAGAGATCCCCGACCCGTCTCATCTCTTCCTCAGTAGCACTGACTTTTGATGTCACGGTTGGCTTAGGGCCCGTCACGTGGCGTGACCTGAAAAAGTGCATCTTCCCTTGATCTTCCCAAGCGCATTGACCTGGGTCATTCTCTGAAAGTAAATGGGCAAGGGACCATCTTGCGCCCAGCCTTGGAACTTACGCCCTCAAATCGGGTTGTATTGCTACTGGATTGGCAATCCGGAACTTTTGTACCGTGACCCTCTTATCGCCCCCTTGCCTTTTTCGTCATTGGACGATGTCGACAGCGAGGCACTAGCCCTTGGTGCTTCCGCCTCCATAGGTCAGGTGGGAGAACTCGTTTAGTGTTTTCAATCCTTCACTGTCGCGATCCACGATATCATTGACCTTCTCGTTGTTCAACGTTCAGCCTCTCCGACCACCATACTTCAATAGATCATGGGACGCCGAAAGTGATGGCTTTCATCAAAGGGTGTCCCCTACCTCAGGGCCATTATGTGTGCCCCTGTACTGTTCCTGCGTCCTTGTTTGTAGAACGATGAGACTAGGGCTGGTTAGCCCTTGATATTTGACGTCAGAGAGAATGCGGCATAACCATTTACGACAACTTTTAATGGTTTTGGTGGCTGGCTTCGCTTGTACGTCTCTCCCTCATAGCCTCCCCTGAACCCCTTCCCCTGGTCGAACGCGGGTTGGACTCACCGCTCACAGACGAACGTGGTCACATATGCAATGTTCTTGACAGGGTTCGACGGCCAAGAGTGTAAGGCAC
Source organism: Xanthoconium stramineum (assembly GCA_038090315.1). NCBI lineage: Eukaryota > Fungi > Basidiomycota > Agaricomycetes > Boletales > Boletaceae > Xanthoconium > Xanthoconium stramineum. Next base: position 85,406 of record JBBPMO010000034.1, read on the forward strand.
TTGGTTCGTCCATCATCGCATGTTCAGTCCCACTGCTTTTCAGGGGACATGTCTACGCCCATGAAGAGCACAGGATGAGGAGCTCGAGGTATAAAATGTAAGTGTGCCCACCGTTGACCAGCAGGAACTCCAACTCTTTCATCGTCTACGACCACCAGCTCTCTCACATCGAATCAACCAATATGTTCGTTCGTGCCTCTACTGTTTTCTTCTCGGTCGTTGCCCTTGCTGGGCTTGCCACTGCTGCCCCGAATGGCGGCGGAAGCAGCCAGTGCGACACGGGTAGCCTCCAGTGCTGCTCCAGCTATCAGAGCGTGAGGTTTCTCTCGTCAACGCTAATTACTTGCAACGCTGAGGGGTCCTTTACAATAGTCCGAGAGTTCGTTCATCCAAGAGTACTATGGGTACCTGGGCTTCCCCCTGCCCTCCCCTGGCACCCAGGTTGGGTTTACGTGCTCTCCCATCACCACCGGTGGGCTCGGTTCTGGCAGCACTTGCACCTCCCAGCCTGTTTGCTGCAACGGCGACAATTTCGTGAGTCCATCCTATCGCTTCTACTCTCTTGTACGTCGTCTGAAGCAGTGCGCGTGCAGAACGGCTTCATGGTCTCTGGTTGCAACCCCACCACCATCAACGTGTAGTTTCTCGAACTCCATGGCAATATGCCATTGTGAACGTAAAATCGGAATTGTGAATATTTTTTGGTATCTGGTAAATGTTGGTAAAGGGTTTTGAGGTATACGATTATGGACTGGGATCGGTTGGATTGGATACGAGTGTGTGTGTATGTGATGTTTTGGGTTTGATTGAATGGACGTTGTTGTATTGGGTTAAGTCGAACCTGAAAGGCTGGAAGGCGAAGATGTTTGTCGACGGGTTGATTGGATATGCCACTAAGCAGCGCTGCAGCCCTGACTGACTTGATGATCTACAGCAATTTCATTGTCGATCTTCACAAGTGGTCGGACTGACCCCGAAGGGGACAGTCCTTAGTCTATGAGGAGAGGTGCTGGGCTGCTTACCGGCCCGGGCGCGCCTGGGAAATGCCAGGTACGTTGCCCCACTTGCTCGCCCGTCTGGCAACCCCTCTCCGAGGATTACACGCCCAGTTGTCAGATGTATAGGATCCATGGTCCCCGGAAATTGTCTCCCACGTTACGCGTCCCGCAGCCGCCGGGTACATGCGATATGTTGATTCCATCAGTTGAAAATTTGTTACAGCTGTTTTCATTTCTCCGTGGAAAGCAAAATTCGAAAAGTCGCGCCTCGGAGACAGCCGGGAAAGGACCCCGTGTGCAGTTGAGTGGGCTGCACAGCTGAGTCAGCGTAGTTCGTTTTCCACCACATCGCCACTCACAGTCGCCGCCATCGATGCCCCACTCTGTACCTCTCAGTGTCAAGGCTCAAGTACCACTTTTATACTGCCTTGGCTCGTTTGGCTCGTTTGACATGCCAGTACACAAAATTGAAAGCGACGTGTCAGCTACTAGAACTATGCTTACTCAGCTGTGCAGCCACTCAGCTGCACCTGGGGTCCTTTCCCGGCTGTCTCCGAGGCGCGACTTTTTGAATTTTGCTTTCCACGGAGAAATGAAAACAGCTGTAAATACAGTCCCATAATTAGGTAAATGTAGGGTACTTCACACGAGATGAGTCGAGAGGATCCTCGCTGAGTCTGGGACTGGTAAAAATGTTTATCAGCCTGATGGCCGTTTGGCGCGTATGCATCATGTAATTATTTTAGTGTGGAGCCCATACCTGGCGGAGGGTTATACATTGCAACTGGTATGTGTTGGACACCGATGATTGCGTATGTCGATCAAAGCACGAAAAGACGACAAGCACAAGTACTAGTAAATAATAACAGTTTGATGTGGTACTAGTTAATGACCAGGATGCCTCGGCGAGAACCACTGCGAGATTGTGTGCAGCATGACTGCGCCGTCGCCGTCATCATCGTATTGTCGCGAGCCCATTGTCGTTGTTGGAAGGTAAGGAAGGAGGAAGAGTGGGCGAGGGCGCGACCTAGTCATCGCGTCGTTGTCGTCACAAGGTGGAGGAAAGGTGGCTGAGGGCGCGGCCTTGTTGTCGTCGCGAGGTGGAAGAGGAGGAATGGTGAATGAAGGCATGACGACGTCGTCACGAGGCAGAGGGGAGTGGGTGATGTCGCGTCGGTGCATAGTTGTCCAAGTCGTCATCAGATGAGCAAGCGAGTACACAAGCACGCAGACATTGCTGTCTGCGTACAGCCGCACGCTCGCGCGCACACAGATAAGGTGTGGCTGCGGTGTGAGAATAGATGAGTAAGCGTGCGCTGAATTCTTCTCCAAGTCCCCCACAGGCCACTCCTACGGGCCGACCACGTGCACCTTTCCGTTCCCACATGGTTGGAATCCCATGTGGACCCTGTCCCTTGCCATGCCTAAGCGACATAGACTCCAAGTGATCAGGATGAACGGTCCGAAAAAGGTGGGATCTAGTGGGAATCTGGCCGAGTAACTTCCACACGAGCCTGAGAAGGTATATGATCTGATTTGACAGGAATCCACAGCTTCACTTCTAACTACTCGCAGCTGAGTGAGCCAGTCTTCCAACCATCGCTCTGTCAGGATCAAATGTTCCCGCCCTACAAAAGGTATATATTCAGTGTGTCGGTAATCAGCTCTCTTCTCATTCACGATGCCCTACACCTCGTTCGCAGTCGCAGGAGCTGGTCCAACCATTGGCGGTCGTATTGTACAGGTACGTTATATCGTTTGCCGTGCTTGAAAAACTCGGCCTAATGTTCAATACAGGCACTGGTAAACCGCGGAGCTTCGGTCGTAGCGCTTGCTCGCTCTGGGAGCAACACGCTTCAGAGTCCCCTTCTCCAGGGTGCCAAAACGGCCACCGTGGACTATGCAGACGTCGAGACGCTCGCGTCCATCCTTCGGGAGCACAAGGTGGAGGTCGTCATCTCCGCACTCGCATTTGGCGCACTTCCTGCACAACGGACCATCGCCGACGCCGCCAAAGAGGCAGGCGTGAAGTTGTTTGTTCCCTCGGAATATAGAATGCCGACCAAGGGT